>CAUYUJ010009189.1:0-25000 GCA_963575745.1 Prorocentrum cordatum
TAGTAGTAGTGGTAGTAGTACAACCCGCTGGATTAAAAAAGTTGGGACGGCGGGGTTCGCGAGAGAGAGAGAGAGACGCTGTTGGCCACCCGTTAGGCCATGGGGCCCAGGACAATGTTGGATTTGATGCCGACTTGGGACCTTCAGACGCATACCTCACCCCCTTTAATATTATAAAGGCTAAATGGGGCCGGCGTCTGAAAGTGGCATTCCGCCCAAGACGTCCTCAAAAAAGTTTCAGATCGCCTTCCAGGGCGATCTGACATTCTCCCATGCCGTCTGAAAGTGGCGATTTCGCCTAGGACGTCCTCACAAAATGTTTCAGATCGATGTTCATGCCGCCAGAGAGTGGTCGTTTCGCTTAAGACGTCCTCAAACAGCACTTTCAGGTTGCCTTCCATGCCGCCAGCAGATAAAGATTTCGTGTGCGATGATTTCCATAACTTTGTGCTGCAGAGCCCCACGCCCTGCGGAGCCGTTCCGTCATTCGGTTCACGGGCCTGCCTTGGAGTCATCTCGGGTTTCATCGATGGTGGAGGCTCGAGGGCCAGTCGACCGGCGAAACCCGCGGGGATCGCTCTGTCGCATAGTGCCGGTCACAACTTTTTAATCCAGTGGGTGGTAGGTAGTGTAGTAGTGTAGTAGTAGTAGTGTAGTAGTAGTAGTGTAGTAGTAGTAGTAGTCGTAGTAGTTGTTTAGTAGAGTTAGTCGTTAGTAGTAGTAGTAGTAGTAGTAGTAGTAGTAGTTAGTAGTAGTAGTCGTCCGTTAGTAGTTTCGAGTGAATAGTAGTAGAGCCGCAGCAGTAGTAGTAGTTAGTTAGTCGTAGTCGTAGTTCGTGTAGTTAGTAGTAGTAGTAGTAGTAGTAGTAGTAGTCGTAGTAGTAGTAGCAGTCGTAGTAGTAGTAGTAGTAGTAGTAGTAGTAGTAGTAGTAGTAGTAGTGGTAGAAGTAGTGGTAGTAGTAGTAGTAGTAGTAGTAGTAGTCGTAGTAGTCGTAGTAGTAGTAGTAGTAGTAGTAGTAGTAGTAGTAGTAGTAGTAGTAGTAGTAGTAGTAGTAGTAGTAGTAGTAGTAGTAGTAGTAGCCCTGAGTCGCCGAAAGATCGTTCCAAGACGCCCAAGATGGCCTCCAGACGGCCGTAGCGCCAAGAAACCGCGGGGAGCCTCAGGAGGCCCTCCAACAGCCTGAACAAGCCAAAACCTCCCAGTCATTCGTCACCCCAGGGCCTCCTGGAACGCCCCGGCGCCCAATGAATTGGCGAGCTAAAAACGTGCGCCGAGCCAAAGCGGGAGCGCAACTCCGAGAAAATTTCGCTCGGCGCCCAAGCGAGAAGGTCATTTCATTCACTTCAAGCGGGGGGAGAGGGGGGCATGCCGCGCCCAATTCTTGCCATGCACTTTTGCGGGGTGGACGACAAGAACAGCTACTTGGGCAGGGATAATCAGCATGGCATTGTTTCTGACAAGTAAGGTGGCCCCTCCCGCCTTGGGGTTGCCCCAGAAGTCCGCGCGCGATGTGCGCCGCGCCCCATTCCTGCCACGCATTTCGCATCGTCAACGACAAGACAGGCCATGATGAAAGGAAAAACGGCAACTCTGTATTGTTCTTTGCAGTCAGGATGGGAGGGCCCGCAGCCCGCATGGACGTCCGCGCGCGATGTGCGCCGCGTCCCATTCCTGCCACATTTTCGCACCATCGGCGACAAGGCAGGCCATGCTTAGAGGAAAAAACGGAGACTTTGTTTTGTTGTTTACAGTCAGGATGGGCGGGCCCGGATTGACGGCCGCGCGCGATGTGCGCCGCGTCCCATATGTGCGCCGCGTCCCATTGCTGCCACACATTTCGCACCGTCGGCGATAAGGCAAGCCATGCTGAGAGGAAAAAACGGAGACCTTGTATTGATTTCGCGCGATGTGCGCCGCGTCCCATTCCTGCCACGCTTTTCGCAGCGTCGACGACAAGAAAGACGATGTTGAGAAGGAAAACGGCCACTTTGTATTGATCTTTTACAGTCCGGATGGGAGGTCCCGGATTGGGTCGCTATCGGCCGGAATACGAGGTAGGTGGGGGTATATAATAATAAGGAACAAGGATTAAGGTTAGGAGGAGGAGGAGGAGGAGGAAAGGAAGAGGGTTACGAGGAGGAGGAGGAGGAGGAGGAGGAGGAGGAGGAGAAGGAGGAGGAGGAGGAGGAGGAGGAGGAGGAGGAGTAGGAGGATGAGGAGAGCGGAGGAGGAGGAGGAGGAGGAGGAGGAGGAGGAGGAGGAGGAGGAGGAGGAGGAGGAGGAGGAGGAGGGAGGAGGAGGAGGAGGAGGAGGAGGAAGGAGGAGGGAGGAGGAGAGCGGAGGAGGAGGAGGAGAGGAGGAGGAGGAGGAGGAGGAGAGAGCGAGCGGAGGAGGAGGAGGAGGAGAAGGAGGAGGAGGAGGAGGAGGAGGAGGGAGGAGGAGGAGGAGGAGGAGGAGGAGGAGGAGGAGGAGGAGGAGGAGGAGGAGGAGGAGGTAGGAGGAGGAGGGAGGAGCGGAGGAGGAGGAGGAGGAGGAGGAGGAGGAGGGGAGGAGGAGGAGGAGGAGGAGAGGAGGGGAGGAGGAGGAGGAGGAGGAGGGGAGGAGGAGGAGGAGGAGGAGTCCACCCCTGAAGGGGCCCGGGGGAGCGATGCCAGGTGGGCCCTGGGCGGGGCGGGAAGGCCGCCGTTGCCTCGGCTGGCCTTCCGCCGGTGGGACTGGAACTTCGTGCCTGCGCGCTGCCAGCGAGAGCAAGTGACGCAGGGCGGCGAGACCTGCACGCCTCCACTGCTCCTGGCCAGGCCCATCCTGGGCCCAGGGGCCGTGTAATCAGATGCCGCCTTGGCCAAGCCAGAGGGGGCGCGCGCACAACTCCTGGGCCCAGGACGGGCCTGGCCAGGAGCGGCGGACGCGTGCAGGTCTCGTCGCCCCGTGATGCCGCGAAGCTGCCGAGAAGCTCGGCCGCGCAGCGTCAAAGTTCTGAGGCGGTGCCGTGGCGCGCGCTAGCACGGTCGAGAGACTCGTGGCTCGTCTGGGCAACAGACCGACCTGCCGAGCAGGTATGGACACTCAGAAGACGAAATACATATATGTACGTAGAGAAAGAGGGATATATATGTATATATATATATATATATAGAGAGAGAGAGAGAGAGAGAGAGAGAGAGAGAGAGAGAGAAGGAGAGAGAGAGAGAGAAGAGAGAGAGAGGATGAGGGGAGACAGAGGGAGAAGGAGAGAGAGAGGAGAGAGAGAGAGAGAGGGAGAGATAAGGATAAGGAGGAGAGAAAGCGAGAAGGAAGAGAGAGAGAGATAGAGAGAGAGAGAGATGAGAGAGAGAGAGAGAGAGAAGAGAGAGAGAGAGAGAGAAAGAGAGAGAGAGAGAGAGAGAGAGAAAGAGAGATAATGAGAGGGAGAGACAGAGAGAGGGAGAGAAAGAGAGAGAGAGAGAGAGAGAGAGAACGAGAGAGAGAGAGAGGGAGAGAGAGAGAGAGAGAGAGAGAAGGCGAGGGAGACGAAGAGGGACAGAAATGGGAGAGGGCGAGAGAGAGGGAGAGAGAGAGAGAACGACAAACACGCGGATGCACGAACACACGGGTGGGTGGACCAGGGCGCAGCAGGAGCGAAACCAACCGGAGAACCTTCTCCTCGACCTCGTCCTCTTCATCCGTCGTTTCCACTCTCCCTGCCTCTTCCGTCCTCCCCCTGCCTTTCTCCACCATGCTTAAGTCGGGCGTGTCCCCCTACAGGGGGATTTTGGGCGACAAATTCAAAATACCCCCAAGATTCTCCCAAATAGTCAAACGATGGTGGAAAAATAGTCCCGAAACTATTTTTTGACTATTCTTGACTATTTTTGAATATTCCTCCTGTAGAGGGACAGGCCCGACTGAACACCATGCCCTCTGGTCTCCCCTGGCCTGCAGCAAGCGGCAGCATCGCCTGCTCGCGCTCAGCGTGCCCAGATCTTCCGTGCGCGGTCGGCACAAAAAAGCAGACGGTCCCAAGCCTCCTGACGTGCAGACTCTTATCGAAACCATCACTGCTAATGCGATGGGCTCGGCCTGGTCGAAGGGAGGGCGAGGGGGAGGAGGGGAATCCGGCGAATCATGAACGATGGGGGTAGGAACAAGGAAGGAAGGTAGGCGGTCGAGATCGAACACGATAGCACTTCTATAGCAGAGGAACAGCAAAAACTGCACGAGCGTAAATCCTCGAAGGTGTGCGTGCATTTCTTGGATCGGCGCAGCGCGCCAGGGGCGGCGCCGAAGAGCCCAGCGCCGATCCTAGAAATCCGCGCGAACCTCCGGGAAATCATGTCCACGGTCAGGAACTCTTGCACGGCGTGTCGCCGCGGCGGCCCCGGCGGCACGTCATGCCCTGCGAGCGGATGGCGTGTCGCTCCGCTCCGCGGTGCGGGAGGCTCGGAGAAGCTGGGGAGGCTGACGCCTGGGGAGCGCGAGGTGGACGGCGTCTCGCACCGAGGTGCAATGGGCCAGGATCGGCATGGCGACACGCTGCCCAAAAATTCCCGACCGTATGCCGGCGTTTGTGCTTCGAGCTAACGAGCGGGCGCCTCCAGCTGCCAACTGCCGCCACGGATCGGGGGCCGCGCCTCCAACGCAACCCCTCTTCCTCCGCGGCAGGGCAGGGGTTGTCCTAAACGACAAAAAGCTCGCCCACCCCCCAGGGCGCGCGGATGCATGCCCGACTGACAATGACACGCCACGAAACAGCCGACGGCCGCTGCAAAGCAGGAGGCGCGCCCTTGGAGCGTCCGCCAGAGCAAATTCAGCAGGCCGTCGCTTCGAGCGGAAGCCTGGCAAGAGGCCAGGACCGCCGATGCGGAACCTCCGCGATGCACGGCCAGGAACTATCCCACTGCCTGCGGCCACGCGAGCAACGCGCTCCTGCAGAGGCCCGAGCTCCTGGTCCGGAGGCTTCTCGGGAGGCTGGGCCACCGCCTTCAGACGGCTGCGATTGCCGACCCCCCCTTCCTCGGCCTCCTTCTTCCTAGCACCGAGCATGCTAGCGTCTCCCCTCTACTTCCGCCGAGCTTCCACCGGCTGCCGCAGACCCAGGCCCGGCTGCTGTCTTGCGCCCGTTGGCTTTTGTCAGCTTCCGCTGAGGGCGAGGGCGCGCCGCAGGTGGCGCTCCACCAGAATTTACCCCCACCGCACTTTTTTCAGTCAGCGGCGCGGAGGGTTCTCGAGCGCGGGCAGCAGATGGAAGTGCTAATTGCGAGTGGGCTTTTTCGAAGGCACAGTGCACGAGACGTCGCACACCGTAGAGTGCAAAAGCGATGGGTGGTGTGCTAGAGGGACTGCAAGCCCAAACGTGGACATGCGTCGGCCAAAGAACTGAGGATCCCCCCCTATACACACATACACCCCACGCCGCCCCCCCTCCCTCTCCGTGTCCTGGCCCCCCCCACCTGGGGGCGCACCCAGCCGCGGCGCTCAGCGCGGAGGCGCGGCCCTCAACAAGACAGGGCAGTTGCCGCCGGCGCAGCCGGGGCCCGAGGCCCCTCTCTGCCTGCAGTTGCCCCCCGTGCACGACGGCCGCACGGCGTCACGCTGGTCGCAGCTGCCAGCCGCACACGTCGGCTCGAAGGAGCCGCGCTGGTCGCAGCCGCCGCCGTCGCAGCTGGGCCTGAGGCACCTCCTCTGCCCGCAGTCGCCGGCGTCACACTTTCCCCACACGCACACCTCGTAACCCTCGGGCGGCGTGGCAGGGGTCGGCCGTGGCGCCGGCCGCGGGGCAGGGCCTGGCTTCGGACGGCCTGCCGATGTGCGCTCGGCGGGGGCTGGGCTCGGCGTCGGGCCTGGCGTCAGGCTTCGCGTCGGGCTCTGTCTCGAGTGCGGGGTAGGGGTAGGGTTGGGCGTCGGGTCCGGCGTCGGGCTCTGCGTCGGCCTCTGCGCCGAGCCCAGCGTTGGGCTCTGCGTCGGGTCCTGCGCTGTACTCTGTCTCGGATGTGGGGTGTGGCTCGGCGTCGGGCTTTGCCTCGTGCTCTGCGTCGGGTGCGGAGTGGCGCTCTGCGTCGGGCCCGGCGTCGGATTCAGAGTCGGACTCTGTGTCGGATGCGGAGTGGGGCTTGGCGTCGGAGCTGGCGTCGTGCTCTCCGTGGAGCTTTGCGTTGGGCTCTGCGCTGGGCTCAGCGCCGCGACGTCTGCCGTCGGGCTCGGTGTCGGGCGCTGCGGCGTCTGGCGCGGCGCTGGGCTCCGTCTCGGATGCTGAGTGGGGTTCGGCTTCGGGCTGTGCGTCGGGCTCCGCGTCGGCCCCTGCGCCGGGCCCGGCGTCGAGATCGGCGTCGGCTGCGGAGTAGCATTCGGCGTCGGACCCAGCGTCGGCTGCGAAGTGGGGCTTGGCGTCGGGCCCAGCGTCGGCGCGGCCGCGTGCATCAACTTCCACCAGCCGCCGTCTGAGAACTCTACGTTCTCGTCCTGCTGAACAGCCCCCGAAGCCCAGCCCGCCACGTTCACCGTGCTCCCCGACAGCACGCCGGTGGTGTTGCTGCCCTTGTACAGGAACCAGATCTGGCACCGCTCCTGGTGGACGTGGAGTGACTGGCCCCAGTTGTCTTCGTACCTGTGATCCCCGATCTCCACGCAGGCCTTGGCGCTGAGCCCCACGACGACCACGCCGCCGCTGGGCGCGCCCTGCGCTGACAGGGCGCGCCCGATGTTGCCGGTGACATTCGCGAGACTCTCGCGATCGAGCGCAGACGCCATGAGGTCCGCGTCCCGCTGGCGGGACCCGGGCCCGAAGCGGACCGCGAACTGCGCCGTCCACAGGCGGGGCCCGGGCGCTCCCTGCCGCAGCCGGCGGCCCGCGAGGGCCACAGAGGCGCCACCGCGGGCTGGCTGCGCCGCTGCCGCCAGCAGGCGCACGTCGACGAGGCCAGGGTCCGCTCCGACGAGGGCCGCGAGCCCTGCGCGAAGGGCCGCGGCGCCGGGCGCGGGCGCGCGCGCGGAGAGCCGCAGGATGCCCGACACCTCCGGCGCGCCCGGCGCAGCGGCGGCCTGCCTGCCCGCGCCGAGGGGCGCCTCGCCGCCTCGCATAGGCCCTGCGGCTGAGGTGGCCGCCCAGGCGACCAGCAGCAGGACGGCCGCGGCGGCGGCGGACAGGACCGCGCTGCGGCTGCGGGGCGTCGCCGGAGGGGCGCCCGGCAGCGGGGCTGGCGCGCCCGGGGGGCTGGGCTGCGGGCCGAGGGCCTCGTCGGGCGGCGCGTCCCCAGCGCTGCTTCCACTTCGCGGCGGCAGCCTCGGCTCCGCAGGCGGCTGCGCCAGGAGCGGCGTGGAGGGCTCATCGGGCCACAGGTGCCTGACCGCCCGCTCCCTCGTGCCGCGCCTGCACAGCACGTGCCACTCGTTCTGCCTCTGCGAGAAGACGGCCAGGCAATCCTCGCGGCACTCGAGCCCGCCCGGGCCGTGCCGGTTCAGCTGCTCCGCCGCGAGCCGCACCGAGGCCACCCTGCCTTCCTCAACAAACGCCACCCTGCCCTTGAACCTCTCGGTGTCCCCTGCGCCGCAGAGGCGGAAACTGTCCGCCGCATCCCACTGCGGTGTGCCCGCCCGCGCCTGCAGTGCTGGGCTGGCGTGGCCCGCCAGCGCCTCGCGGGCGGCGCCGCCCGCACGCGGTCCTGCGTCGGGAGCTGGCCCTGACGCCTGCTGCGCTGGGTCGACGGCCTGTTGCGCTGGTGATCGATCGAGCTCCTGGTCGAGGCGCCCCGAGGACTCCGAAGATGCCTTCTCTGTCTCTGACTTACCTGGGTCCTCGCGGTCTCCACCAGCATCCGTGGACTGACGCGACAGGATGGCCCCCAGCTTGAGGGTCGCGGGGGTCGGCTCGCCGCCGCAGCTGCTGCCGTCGGGGCGCGGCGAGGCAGGTGGACTGGCAGCGGGCGTGGCGAGGCTGTACAGTAACGGCGTAGCTCCAGAGGCAGTGACGTGGGTGGTGGGCGGGCGCCCCGTTGATGCGATCCCTGGCGTGCTCCAGCCGCTGGCGGCGACGTCGGCGACGATTTCCAGGGCGCTCTGGCCTTCGGCGAGGACCCCGGCGCCCGGGCGCGGCGTGCTGATGTCGAAGATCTTGGGCCTCCGAAGCGGCGGCCGACGAGCGTCCGAGGGCCCATCCTGCCCCCCTGGCCTCGGCCCCGAGCTCTCGTGCAGGGAGGCTGCCGATGTGCTCGCGCTCGAAGCAGCGACCGGGCCAGCCGACGGGAAGCCGAGGCCCGTGGCAGCGAGCCCCAGGGACGCGATCTTCGGCACGCTCCAGCCGCCGGCGGTGGCCCCGTCGCCCCCCTGCGGCGCGCCCTGGCCGCTCGCGACGACGAAGGCGGGGGGGTGCAGCTGCGCGCCCGAAGCGGCGGCGTAGGCGGCGGCGGCGCGCCCCGGGGACACGAGGATCCCCTGCTCGGGAGGCGTGGGCGGCGGCGACGTGGCTGGCGTGCCCCAGCAGCCGTGGAGGAGCCCGAGCACGGGCACATGCAGGACTCCTCGGAGGCCCGCGCGGGTGTCTCGGCTCGGCGCTGGATCCTCCCCCCCCCGCTGGCCGCGCGGAGCGCGCCAGGGGAGGCGCCAGAGGCGCCGCCTTTGGGGGGCCCCAGCGCCGATCCAAGAAAACCGCGCGGCCCGCCGAGAAGTGATGCCCGTACCGCGTTCTGCTCCCCGATGCCAGCGACATCGGGGGCGGCGCCCTGGCGCAGGGGGCTGTGCGCCGCAGGCGCCCGCGGCGCTGCCCACGTGTGCCTGCCCACGAGCGGCGAACATGTCCGCAACCTCGCCCTCGCGGTCTGGATTCAGGGGCGCCATCCCGCGGATGCGCGGTCGCACGGATGCGTTCCGCGCGGGGGCCTCCGCGAATCAAAACGCCCCGTATCCGCGGGGTCGCGGCCCAGAGGCCCGGCCTGCGAGGCCGCGGGCACGGATGCGTCTTTCTCGAGGGGGCCCAAGGGCACACCCATCAACACACACACACACACGAACCCCAGGATCCTCTAGATCTCTGATATTTTTTCTGGATTTTCGGCTTTCCCCCCCCCCCCCCCCCCACACTTCCTGTATTTTCCCATGTTTGCCGGGGAGTTGACGCTTCATGGTGTCCGTGTGTTCTTTGCCCTGCAGATTTCCGCCCGCGGCCTGCGGGCCGCCGGGGCGGCCGCTGCCCCGCTGCTCTGGCGCGGCTCGCGCTCGCAGGGCTCGGGGCGCATCCGGGGCGCGGGCGGGCCGGAGGCCGTGAGGCTCCACATCCGAGCTGCTCCAGTCGAGGGGGGCGGCGCGCCCGGCGCCGGGAAGCCGAGGCGCAAAAAGGGGCATAATCATTCCAGGAAGCTGGAAACGTATGTTTGAGTCGGGCATGTCCCCCTAGAGGGCGGTCTTGGACGACAAACGAAAAATACCAAAACATATCCCCAAATGGTCAAACATAGTCAAAACATCGTCCCCTGATTGTTGTTTGATTATCTTTGAATCTTCCCCCTGTAGAGGGACAGGCCCGACTGAAACGTATGTGGCTGGATTCACATGTGAAACATCTGGGGGCCACTTGCTGGCTGCACCGTGCTTGGCCACGCGAGCGCCGAGCGCTGGCAAGACATGTGGCCGCGTTCGTGTCCAGCTCTCGCCCAGGCCAGCTGCGGCATTTGCATCCAGCGTCCTTGTCGTTTCTCGGAGGTCCGCGCGGACCTCTGCGAAGTCATGTTGATGCACTTCTTGTTCCTCGACCAAAGACCTGGCGCCTTCGCTGGTCTCTGCCAGGGCCCTCGCGACGTCGGTGCGAACAGCTGCCTCCTACAGGAGGCAGAAGGGGTCTCGCGAGAGATGTCGACGCAGCAGCCCTCGGTGCCGCTGGCGTCCCAGCCCGATTGTCCTGAACCACAAGGCTGCGGAAGGAGGGGAAGGAAGGGACGGACGCAGTGCGGGGCCAGGGAGCGGCCTTCCAGGCTCTTGTTCACCCCCAGAGCTATCGTCGGGATTTTTTGTTTTTGTTGGTCTTGGGAATGAGGCATCAAGATGGTCTCATCGTGCGCCCATCACGGGGGCACGGGGGGGTCGATCCCTGGATCATGGGTCATGGGGCCCACGAGGGAAGCCGTCAGAACGAGGTGTGTGGCACCCTCCAGCTCTCGCAGCGCAGGGAGATTGCCGATCCCTGCCACGTCGACCTCGCATGCCAGCGTGAAACGAGCGGGGAGATCTCGGCAATGCTGCATCATCTACTGGTTCTTGCCTGTCCGCCCTGCCTGCTTGTAATTCGACCGAGCATCCGCCACCGTGCCTGTGGGCACGGAGTGGGCGTGAACCAAGGATTGCAAAAAACCGAAGGATTTTTTGCAATCCTTCGGTTTTTTTTGCAATCCTTCGGTTTTTTTTGCAATCCTTCGGGTTTTTTTGCAATCCTGTTTTTTTTTGCAATCCTGTTTTTTTTTGCAATCCTTCGAACCAGATGAGACCTGGTCGATCAGCAACCCCACCGAGAAACGAGGCGCCGAGCTTCATCCGGTTGTCGTCGAGCCTTGTTCCTTTGCCCCAATCTCTCAGCCTCCGCCCCCGCTCCCGAGGAGTCTCCTGGGGGGGCGGGGCCCAGAGCCGATCCCGCGGTTCCCGTGGGGGTTCCTGGCGTGCCCAGCGTGCCCTCTGGCCGCGTCGCATCTTGTCGCATGACTATTTTTTGGATCCCAGAGGGCCTCAAGACGGCTCAAGAGGACTCCGACTCGCCGAAAGATCGCCCCTAAGACGCCCTAGAGGGTTTGAAAGCTTGTCGGAGTTTTCGCGTGTTCGGCCTCCCTACGCTCCAAGACGGCCCAAGAAGCCCCCAAGATCGCCCCCAGACAACTCAAGAGGCCCCCAACACGGCCCAAGAGGGCCCCAAAACGGCCCAGGTGGCGCACAAGACGGCCCAAGAGGGTCCCAAGACGGCCCCAAGAAAGGCCAAATAATGGGAACACGAACCGGAAAATCTAGCTTTCCGCCCCAAGAGGCCCCCAGGAGTTCCCAAGACGCCCCCAAGATCGCCCAGGAGGCCCCCAAGAGGCCCCCAAGAGGCGCAAAAGAGGGCCCCCAGAAGCCTTGACGGCCTCCCAGATGCCCCCGAGAGGCTACAAGGGGCCCCCAAACTGCTCCCAAGAGGCCACCGAGAGCGCTCCGAAGAGACCCGAAGAAACATCCCTGAGAACTCTGACCCGCAACCAGGGCACGGTGGCGGGATGGGCTGAAGGCCATTGGATCCGCAGCTCCTTGGTCTTGCCGTAGGGGTGCCTGGCGTGCTAAACTCTACCGGTTTGATTCTGGTTCTTTTTCCTCAAGAAATCTCCCCTGGAGCTTCGGCGCGTCCCGCCGGCCACCGGGACGACCTGGTTGCCAAACATTTCCCTGTCCAGATTGCTCCAAGATGGCCCTCAATGGCTTCCAAGATGGCCAAGATGGCCTTCACGTTCGCCCAATATGGCGGTCCAAGATGGCCTCCAAGACGGCCAAAGAGGGTCCGAGATGCCTCCGAGTCCGCCCAAGGGGCCACCCACCAAGACGGCCCAAGATGGCCTCAAGATGGCCCAAGACAGCCCAAGAGGCCCCCAAGAGGCCTCCAAGACGGCCCAAGAGTCCTCCAAGAGGGCCTCCAGGAATGCACGAAGAGGCCCAAACCATTGATTTTCCCAAGGTTTTGGAAGGATTTTGGCATTTGCTTCGTTTTAGCTTTCCGACCGTCCGAGACGGCCCAAGAGGCCCCCAAGATCGCCCCAAGATCGCCCAAGAGGCCCCCAAGGAGCCCCAAGACGGCCCAAGAGGCCTCCAAAACGCCAAGATGGCCTCCGAGACGGCCCTGGAGCACCCCAAGAGGGCTCCAAGTCGGCTCAGAGAGGCCTCCAAGACGGCTTCCGCCGGCGTCAGACGGGCCAGGAGCCCCCCAAGACGGCCCAAGATGGCTCCAAGATGGCCCAAGACGGCACAAAAGGCCTCCAAGAGGTCTCCAAGGCGGCCCAAGAGGCCTCCATGAAGACCTCCAGGAAGACCCAAAGAGGCCAACATCATTGATTTCATTTTCTTTTTTTTTGTGTGTGTGTGTGTGTGTGTGTGTGTGTGTGTGTGTGTGCCTGTGTCTGTGTCTGTGTCTGTGTGTGTGTGTGTGTGCGCGCAAATTTTGGCATTTCCTTCTTGTCGTCCTTCCAACGGCCCGAGGCGGCCCACGAGCCCCCCAAGATCGCCCCAAGAGGCCTCCAGGGTGGCCCCAGCACGGCGCAAGAAGCTCAAAAGACGGCACGAGAGGCCTCCAAGCCGCCCAGGATGGCCTCCGAGACGACACTGGAGCACCACAAGAGGGCTGCCGGTCGGTCCGCAGAGGCCCCCAAGACGGCTCCAGACGGCGTCAGATGGGCCAGGAATGCCCTAAAACGGCGGGAGAGGCCCCCGAGGAGCCCCCAAAGGCTCTCAAGAGGCCCGCTGAGGCCCCGAAGATGCCTCCAAGAGGCTCCCAGCTCCCAGGAGGCCCCAAGAGTGCCCCCCGAGGCTCCTAAGATGCCCCCTCCCTCCTCCTCCTCCTCCTCCTCCTCCTCCTCCTCCTCCTCCTCCTCCTCCTCCTCCTCCTCCTCCTCCACATCCTCCTCGATCTTCCCCGCCATCCTCCCCCAAGTGGTCCACGAAGGGTTTCCACAGCGGTTGAGGGAACACATGGTCCGATAGCTTGGCAGAGCTCTTGCCACAACGCTGGGCCACTTGGGCGATTCCGAAAGGCAGGAGGCGGCCGCGATTCGCCGTTGGCGTCTTTGATAGTCTTCCTGCCTGCGACGTGCCATAGTCCAACAGACGGTCTTTCATTTAGGAAATGTGTAGTACCTGCACTGTAGTTCAGCACGAACGCATCTTTTCTTGGCTTCTGTCCAGGCCGGCATGAAACCCTGCCTCTAAGCCTTTCCCCACCGTGCCGTCTCCCCTGCCCCTTCACAAACACTGGCCAATCTCTCCGCAATCTTTCTTCATTGCATCTTTCGATATCGGAAACCTTAATGCTCAAACATACCTCTGAGCGCGCCTTTCGGCCTCAAGTTCTGACTAGCCGCTACACGTAGCTCACAATGTTATTTGGTATGTTTCAGAAGCCTGTTCGAATCGCATGCTCCAGGCGCACGCATCGATCCTCGTACCCTGTCTAAGCCTGCTCAGAGGTGCCCGCGTAATAGAGCGAGAGCAGCAATCATGATGCCATGCGCCAAGAACGAGATGGGCAGACTATGGCCAAGCCAAGCAACATCCTGGCCAAATTTCATTAAGAACGTGAGCTTCCTGCCGCCCGCAACTTACATGGCGTTGTCGGGCGGGGTCTGATCCCAAGCGAGACAATTTCAACCCACCCCATGGCTACTGAATCCGTCGCCCCAGAACGCGCTCTGCCGTCTCTCAAACTTTGACGTCTTTTTGTTGTTGTTATATCCTTATGTTTCTTCTTTTTCTTCTTCTTCTCATCGCAACGTTATACCCAAGAGGTTGAGACTCCTGTCCAAGGACCAGTTTTTCATCCCAGGTTATCTTTTGATGATCCCAGGGCCTGGCGAGGGCCCCTGGAGGCTGAGAGTTGCTAAAACCTGCTGTCGTGATTTTTTCACAACGAGCGGCAATGAGGGTGCGACGTTTGCTGAGCCGAGGCATCGAGTTGCGCGGCTGAACTCCTTATACGCAGTCGAAGCGACTGTGCCCCGCGCCAGCCGCAAGCTGGGCGCTGGCCGGAGGCGTCCGCAAGGCCGCCCGCAAGAACACGCCGCAGCCCACAAGACTGGAGAGGCTGGCGAAGAACCTGCGCGTGCAGCTGCGGCAACCAGGGCCTCTGCCAGTGCGGCCAGTAACTTTTGCTTAGCGTGTCGCGGCAGCGGCCCTGGCGACACGCTGTGCCCGGCAAACAGATAGCATGTCGCCACGATCCGCGTGGCGGGAGGCGAGGAAAGGCTCGGACCGTTGACGCTGGAGGACCCGGACGTGGTTAGCGTGTCGCGCCGAAACGTGGTAGGAGTATGCCAGAACGGGCGGCGCGACACGCTAAGCAAAAGTTCGTTGCCGTAGCCGCTAAACGCACGTAGCCATCCGAGCCGACTTGGATGGCGACCCCTTCCCCAGCCCGAGTGGGGTGGCCAGGGTGCCGCGTTACCATGTGCAAGCGCAAAAGGCGATGGATCGACGGCCTTGCTCATCAGGCCGCCAACGACCACTGCACCCCCTAATCTGCATGCGTGTCCAATGAATTCGGGAAGGTCCACGATCGTGACTGGAGCATGCAGAAGGGTGCCCGGAGGCTGGCTCTTAAAATTGAGAATGGAGTGGTAGGAGGGATTGAAATGCTCAGAAATGTCTGGGCTCCGATCTCGCGGAATTTCCCAGCGCTCCTGGGCTCAGCGGTGGGGGCACGGCCATTTTTCTGGTCGAGGCAGCCCCTTTTGCGCAAAGCATCCGTTGTAGAGCGGGGCGTATGGACACCACTACAGGCAGTCAGCGCATAGTTAAAAAAACGCTTATATTCACATTAATGGAGGAAGCATTTCGGAGTGTACCTGGTTTTCGGAGTCGCGATGAGCTCGACCGAGTAAACCTTGCAGACCAGATATGTGAGGCCTCTGTGCCACAATTCGACCGTTCAGAAATCAACGACGCGACGCCTTCTGTGAATGGAAGCCGTGCTGTGGTCCGAGAAGGCTTTCCTCGAACGTCCCACCTCCCACCAAAGGAAATGATGGTCAATCCGCTCCCAAAACAATGCGGAGAAGCTGGGACCCGGCGGCTCGGCCAAACTCTGCCGCCGACAGCACTCGCACGCAACGGAGACGCGGCGCTGGAGACCAGGCGTTATCTGGTCAAGGTGCGCCAGGTCAACTGTTGAGGCCTACTGGCCAGAACCATGATGGCTACGGGCCGCGATTCTTAGAACTCTCCCCGTCAGCACACCGTCCTGGACATCAAGAGCCAAGCGGGCAGCTCTGTCTTCCCTTGGGACGCCGCGTCCCCACGGGAGCACCCGCCCACAGCTCGGGCCCAATGGGAATGCCCGGGTGTAGGCGGGGGAGGAGAGGGGGGAGGAGGAGGAGGAGGAGGAGGAGGAGGATAATGAGGAGGAGGAGGAGGAGAGGAGGAAGAGCAGGAGGATCATATGATAATGAGGAGCAGGGGAAGGAGAAGGAGGAGGAGGAGATGGACTAGGAGGACTAGAAGGAAGACTAGGAGGAGGAAGAGGAGGAAAACGAGGAGGAGGAGGAGGAGGAAGAGGAGGAGGTACGCAGCCTGAAGGAGTCCGTCGCGCGGAGCGCAAACGGCCACTGAAATGTGTGAACGACCAAAGTCATTCTCCGAGGCCTGCCACGAGCGCTCACCCCAAACGCCCACCAAACGGATCACGGCGGGGAGAGCGGCAGACACAAGAAGAGCTTGTAGAGAAGTGAAGCTCAGCTGGGAAAAACCCGAACGAGTTAGAGCTGCAACCAGTGCAACTCGGGATCCGAGAATTGTAGCCTGCGCTGTATCTCGAGATCCTCGTGCCTGTGCTGATCCGCGGGATGACGACGAGTCACGAACCTGTGGATATGTGACAGCGCACGCTTACTATATGGAGGCGGGGGGGCACCGATCGCGCAAGGAGGTGTTCTTGCCCGTGGAAATCCCCCCGCAGAGCAAACATATCATGACAACTCCAGGCGTGATGAAAAGCTCGTGGCCCCTCGCTGCGCTGGGCGGTGCATCGCCCTGGGCCCAAGGAGACGCGAGGGCGGCATCCACCGCCCCTCCGCGGGCCCCCCCGAGCCGACGGGACTTCTGAGGAGGCTCCCACCCGAGGCCCGCCACTCTCCCAGGAGGACCGGGGAGGGAGGAGGAAGAGGCGGCAGCAGCATCGGCGGCGGCGGGCCGCGCCTGCATGATGCCCAGAGCGGCGTCGAGCGCGCCGAGGGCCGGCGGCTCAAATGCCACAGAGCGGACCGTGCCTCGATCAGAAGGTGGAGGCCCATCCAGCCTGGCCCTCACGACCCTGAGAGGCGGTGAGCTGGAGCGAGCCTCACGGAGCCGAGCGTGCACCCTCTGCAAAACGTCCCCAGGAGTCAAAGACCGACCACGACCAGAGGGCGCCGACGGCGATCCGAGAGCATCCGAATTGTCCTCAAGGCGTGCACGAACACGCCTGAGGACGCGAATCTCTGACGGCGAGCGAGAGCGCTTGGAAGAGTCACCCCCCGTCCCAGTCCCACCCCCGACCTCCGTCCGACGAGCACCTAACTCACCAGACAAAGTGGCCTGAGAGGGAGAAACGCTGCCCTGGCCTCCAGAGGGTTCTAGACGAGGTCCCCTGAGTTGCTCCCCTGGAAGGCTAGGGGGCCGCGAGAGAATACGCTGGCGCAAACCTATCTTCGCAGACAATCCCTCTGCGCGACTATCTTGCGCTGCCTTTCGGAGAAAACACACTTGCTGCAAGCGCATTTCCAGCCTATGCCGAAAGGGAAAAAGACATGCCTAACGCGGACATCAGGCCCCTGCTTCTTCCTGGCACGGGCTCGCCTGCGTTCTCTGAATCTAGCGGTACCTGGCGGCGACGAGGTGGCCATATCGGCCGTGTGGGTCCGAGCCATCCAGACCAAAACTTTCCGAGCCGCCTTATGCAACTGCTTGACTCTCCTGGCGTCCGCATCCCGCGGAGCATGCATGTCTCGGCCCTGACAGGCCGCAAAGTCAGCCCAGCGGTTCCCTCGAGCCTCGTGACTCTGGCCCCGCTGGTGACCCGAAACGTGGACAACCTTTAAATCATCCGAGAGGCCTCCGAGATCGTTAATAAGCCTCCAAATTTCACACCAAAGATCGGCATTTGGCCTCCTGGGGTGGCAGCCCCATTCGGGGCCTCTTTCAAGGCCCTGGGGCAAATCTAAATAGTCCGTAAATCTGCGCACGGGCAAGAGCGAAACCTTAAGAACCTGCAAACAAGCAAAAAGCTCAGCCCTGGGAGAGGTCTGCACAGGTCCTGGAAGAGGCCCAAAAACGACTACATCCACCGTGTGGTTGCTGACTTGCGCGAACCCCCAGCCTGCTCTGGAAGCCTCTGGCAAGTGCGCGAACTTGCAACAGGCGCCGTCGGTGAACGCGTCCCCTGTGATACTCGGAACGTCGCCGTAGAGCACCGACCATACTCCAGAATCGTTTCGCCTAGGCGGCGTCGGCCACGATTCCAGAACCAAGATGTTGGCGTAACAGGTGGTAGCTGAGCCTGCTCAGCCTCCGAGTTGAAGATGGAGGTCCGCCCTTCCCTGGTGGATGAGCATACCCATGGAATATGAAACACATCTGCGTGCTGGTGTCCGCCTGCATCACATGTGCCTAGATCCTGATAGTCACAGAACTTGCGGCGAGCGGGAGGCCATATTCCTCCAACAACACGTGCGCGAAGAGTTCCAGCCTGCTGCTTAGTGAGAGTGTATGGACGGTCAGGGTTCTCTTCCTCGAGGGTCTTACCGAGGACCGAAATGATGGGCTCGAGCCAATAACCACCAGGAGACTTAGGGCCAAGCACTGTGCTGCGATCCCGATCAGGTCGAAGTGCCCACTGATTCCAGAGGCGTCTGACGGCCGATTCACGAGCCAGATCCCTGATGGCCAGGGGTGAGCAGACCCTCGAGTCCAGGTGGTCCCCGAGGTCCGTGCGGAGGAGGAAAGCCGAGGAATAATACCACCCAAGATCCCTGTTCGCCATCAGCATGGCCCCTGTAGGGCCTCGAACATGTCCCCAGGGCTTCTTCTGACAATGCACAACATGAGCCTGGCGCCTCCAGGACAACTGCAAGCACTCATGTAACTCTGAATCTCAGCACATCATCGCCCACTGGAATAGCGGATCAGCTCAGGCCGAGATCTGCGGATCCTGAGACCCGCCCCCCTGCAGGAAAGTGGCGAGCCAGGCTGGGCCCAGGCACTCCTCATTGCCCTTCGCATGGCATACACAAGTGGAGGAGGAGCGCCATGCACGCCGACGCCGTAGGAGAGAGCCGAGGGACCCGCCTGCTTCGCGAATTTCCCCAGAAGAGGCCCAGCACGTCGAAGCTTTCGAAAGCGACCATGCCGACGACGCATCTTATCGACTCTTGAACGAAGCTTAGCGTATCTGAGTGGGCGCCCAGCAGCAACTTCGACTCCGAGAACTTCCAAAGCTGAAGCAGCACGATAGCCAATGCAACGGACTCGACGACACACCTTAGACGCATAGACCATGCAGGAGCATGTTACAGTCATCTTATGCTTAACTGGCTGCATATATATGTCCTGAAGCATTTCGGCGGGCAACTTAAGCACGAAACTGGCTTGCTCGACGATGTGCTTCACGGTCGACACGATCTGAACGGTAAGGTCATCAGAGTAAATATATAAAGGCGCCTGCAGCCCGACAGTGGCGTGCAGCAGCTCGCCGACTGGACTCAACATCACGAGCTGAAGAATGAACGTGGCGAAACTGCATCCTGGAAGAACCCCTCGAGTGGCCCAAGCAGGATCTGAAAACGCCCCCCTCCCATGCCAGTCGCCTTCCAGCACGATACATCCGCAATGCTAAGCATAGGAGGTGTCCAGGGAACCCATGCCGATGCCCAGCGAGAACGATAAGCCTCCAGGGGACCCTGTCGAAGCATTTCTCGATGTCGACTATCGAGTGCAGCACGATCTTATCATCAGGCAGCCGCGGCTTAGCTTCCTGAGACCCCCCCTGAAGCAAGACCCGAGCAGCGACATCAGTAGTACATTTTCCAGCACCTAGCGCTAGATAAGAGCGGCCGAGTCGAGAGAACCAAGAGCGTATATGGGAGAGCCGTGCTTTCGTCCACAACCGATACAGCGAACAGAGGAGAGCTATAGGTCTGTATCCACCTGCAGGTTTGGCTAGAAGAACGACGTGCACATGCATCATTGCCGAAGGCCAAAGCGACCACTGCTCACATAGTTACAGCATATACCCCGCAGCGGAAAGAGCAGCATTGCTGACGAGAGACCAGTGACGAGGTCGGAATCGGTCAGCTCCTACTGCAGTCCTAACAGGGAAGCCCTTGGAGGCCTTGCGGAGGCTTTGGATCCCCAGAGGCGGAAGTCGAGGACCAGTTTCCCTGAGACGCTCCAGGTCCAGACATGACTCCAGCAAGCCATCGTTGGGCTCATCGGTGCCGTCCCAGATCCCCGACCAAAAATCCTTCTGGACCTCGGCGACATCTGAGGCATGGCTTGATGGCACCAACGACGTGTGCACCTGGGACAAAGTCCATCCCTTCGGCTTTGTCCAAAGATGAACTGGCCGAGGTCGACTGCCTAAGCAATCGCGCAACCATTTGGTGAAGCCCAGATCACGCCTTTTTTTTCCAAGCTCGGCCTCGACGCGCGAAGCATCATGAGCCAGTCCAGCAGCGAGGCGACGAAGGTGAACATAATGAAATTCACCTGGCTGCGCAAATATGCCGACGAGCAACTTCGGAACTGCAGAAGCCAACCCTGTTGACAGACATCCAGCGAGCCTCCACATTCGCCCTTTGCCTGCTATCAAACGTAAACTGGGGTTCCAAATGCTGTAATGCTTCTGCAGCGGCACATATCCATGTTGCTTAATAACCCTGGCGAGGTCCTCGAGCCTGTACTGAAGAAGTCGAAGAGCTCGCGTTTCTGCAGTGCCTGCAGGCTGATGACCAGAGAGCGCGCCTCCAGCCGTAGAAGGGTGATGCTCAACATCTCCGCCTCGACCAGCATAGGCCTCAGGCTTGTCAAGATCGAAGAGCGGCGTCAGCTCCTTCTCAGTGCCCTGAAAGATGCTATCATACAGCGCATCAAGCCGATTCTGCCGCCTGGAAGAAGGTCCTGGCCCATGTTGAGCGCCGGGCTCCATTAATTCAATCCAAGAGAAGCCTGGATCGCCCACAGCCGCGGTGTCCTCGTCATCGTCGTCGTCGGACGAGTCTGGATGTCCCAGTCGAGGCTGATGCACTGGCTTGGGAGGAAAAACTTTTGGCCCACGAATCTTCTGAACCGTTTGCGCGCGAGAGCGCTCTCCGACAGTGACGATCATCGGGTAGTGAGGCCTCGGCGCGTTATCATGAACACGACGCGGATTCCTCATCGCACTCGAGAGAGAGTCGCTGGCCAACCAGAAGTCGAGGTACGTGTGGTTCCCAGTCTTAGCGACCCTGTGTGAGCCTTCTGGTCCTACGACCAAGTGTCCGTCAACTTTGGGAACGAACTCGGAGCTGCTGAGGGTGTCTGGCGAAACGTTCCAGTCCCCTCCAACAACATAAGGCACGCGATAGAAGCGAAGCGCCTCGCCCAGCTTCGCCGGGCGCTCAATGTTCTGCTGAGCCAACCCAATACCTTCTTCAAGATATATCGATCCAGCAATGAAGCCTCCACGAGGCCCAGCATGGATAAAGACGGCCACGCACCGCGACTTAACTAGCACGTGATTCTTCACCCAAGGGATGCTGCTGAGGTACGTGGTGCCGATGTGACTACGAACGAATAGACCTGCCCCCGCCATCATTGAGCCAGTGGGGCCCACCAGGCAGTCGGTAATAAAAGGCTTTCCAACCGTTTCGAATACGCCATTCCTCAGCCTGCAAGCGCTCGTCTGACCTGAGCCGAACCTCCTGCGAGGCCACAATGCATGATCCTGCGGCGCCTTCCTCCAGAAAGGTACGAAGCCCCCCCCAGCCGTCAGCGTTGTAGGTGGCCGCCGTGAGAGGGCGACGGCCACCGCGCCGAGGAGCTCGCCGTGAGATCCGCTTGCCTTCGCTGTGATCCTGAACAAAATTGATTCGAGCCCCGCCTGGCGGCGTCGACGAGGGGGCCCCCGGGCCCAGAGCGTTCTGAACGCCGGCAGGACGGGGAAGTGACGACTTGCAACGCCTCCACAGCTTATGGCCTATGGTAGAGCCACCGATTGGCCGCGCTGAAGCCGAAGCCGAGCCTGCCGCGTGTGAAGATGTCGAATTAGTAGCCGACTGCGATGTTGATAGCCTCTCGCCTCTCAACGTCTGTGTCTGTAGGATATGTCCACTGCTGGCGGCGACGTTGCCCTCCATTAGCCCATGAGGGCCCAACGGCAAGCGCCAGGCGGAGGGAGTCGCGGCCTCGGTAGACAAGGTAGCTGCAGCATGAGGATGCTCGGGGAGTGGCAGATCGCCAAGTTCGAAAATCTGACCCCGAAACGCCCTCGGCATATCGAGAAATAACGAATTACTAAGTGCCGCCAGCGTCCATGGATTCGTCCGCGTCTCCGTCATTATAGAATAGCGAATCCCATAGTGTGAGGTCTGCTGAAGGCGCCGCTGGAACGGATTGTTGAACTGCACGGAACTCAGCCTGCAACGAAGCAAGCATGGCTTCCTGGTTTCCTGCTGTAATGGCTGAGGCGGCACTCGGAACAATAGTCTCCAAGCGTCCCGGAGCTGTGCGGAAGTCAGATGATTCAGTGGAAGCCGATGACGCCGTAGACGACAATACTGCCGATCGTGCCACTTGTACTTCTGCTTGTATCTGGCCCAACTCAGTCCGTGCCCCCGCCAACGCATGCTGCTTCTCGGTGAGCTGAGCTTCGAGCTTCTCGACCGTTGCTTCCAAGTCAGTGACCTCTTTCTGCTTGGCGTTTTGTCGATCAAGGGCCCTCCTGAGCAAATCGTCGGGCGTCCTCTTAGATGCCTGCTTCTGCTCGGCTGAGGCCAGGTCGGCCTTGGCCCGCACGATGATGGCCGAGGACTCGTCATATCCCAGCCGCCTGAGAGCTCCCAATGCCTTTCTCGCCTGACCAACTTCGTCAAGAGAGACTTGGCTGCTGTCACCCTCGTCGGATTTCGCACCTTTCCCACGGGACCGCGATCGAGCTCGAGCTCCTGGGGGTGGCACGAAGTCAGGGTTCGGCTTTCCAGCGCGATCACGCCCGCACTGAAAGCAATGAGAATTGCGAGCAAACTTCTTCGAAAAACCACATTGGCGCGTGGCCACGCAAGCCCAGCGGGGCTCACGCTCGCCATTGTTCGCACCACGTCCTCGTCCACCTTTGGGCTGTCCCATGGGCGGCTCCGAGCCGTGATGACGCACGAGTAGCTTGCTGTCGGGCAGCTTCGAGGCGCAGAAACTTGCGTGCCTGGCTACCCCTCCTGCGGAGACGACGATGCCACGCTGGCGATGGTGACCTGCCCCTCACTGCCGCCGCACTGGTAGATGCTGCGCCAGACACCAGCCAAGGCGACGTGCCCCTGGTTCTGACGATTCAGAGCGCCAGACACCAGCCAAGGTCCAAGACCCCTGGTTCTGACGATTCAACATCGCTCCCGCCCGCCGCGCGCGTTCCAGGGAGCTGGGCGCAGGCTGCAAAACGCGCCGACGGGAAAGGCCTCCGTCGGCTCAAGCCCACGCCTGGAGGAGGAGGAGGAGGAGGAGGAGGAGGAGGAGGAGGAGGAGGAGGAGGAGGAGGAGGAGGAGGAGGAGGAGGAAACGGACCACCAGAGTGAACCAACGACTCATCAACAATGTTGCAATAAAGCCTCCCTCCAAGTCGCCTCTTCATAGGTCCCTGAAACGATTTCCTGTCAATGGGGGAGCTGCCCCGTTGGAAGACAACAAGTTGAAAAATCCTGAACCGTGCTATGCCACCATGCCAGAAAATTCACCACCGCGAATCAACGAGACTGTTGCGTCCTGGCGATCTTGAACCGCGCCAGAACACCAGCCCTAGGAAATCAACGCCGCGAATCATAGCGACTTTTGCGCCGTGACATTTTACATGGTGCCAGAGCACCAGTTCTGGTACGTCAGCCTCACACGCAAGAACCCTCCTTGAAATGGCTGTGAACTCATGCAGGGAATGCGTGCGGCGCTGAGGCGGGAGCCACATTTCGCAAGAGGAGCCAACCTCCCTCTATGAAGCCTTAGCAAGCTTTCAACCGACGAACGTGCGCGGCGCTACAGCGAGAACGCGCCACATTGCGCAAGAGGAGCCACCCTCCCTCTATGAAGCTGTAGCAAGCTTTAAACCGACGAACGTGCGCGGCGCTACAGCGAGAACGCGCCACATTTCGCATGAGGAGCCACCCTCCCTCTATGAAGCTGTAGCAAACTCTAAAAAGAGGAACGTGCGCGGCGCCGCAGCGAGAACACGCCACATTTCGCAAGAGGAGCCACCCTCCCTCTATGAAGCTGTAGCAAACTCTAAAAAGAGGAACGTGCGCGGCGCCGCAGCGAGAACACGCCACATTTCGCAAGAGGAGCCACCCTCCCTCTATGAAGCTGTAGCAAACTCTAAAAAGAGGAACGTGCGCGGCGCCGCAGCGAGAACACGCCACATTTCGCAAGAGGAGCCACCCTCCCTCTATGAAGCTGTAGCAAACTCTAAAAAGAGGAACGTGCGCGGCGCCGCAGCGAGAACACGCCACATTTCGCAAGAGGAGCCACCCTCCCTCTATGAAGCTGTAGCAAACTCTAAAAAGAGGAACGTGCGCGGCGCCGCAGCGAGAACACGCCACATTTCGCAAGAGGAGCCACCCTCCCTCTATGAAGCTGTAGCAAACTCTAAAAAGAGGAACGTGCGCGGCGCCGCAGCGAGAACACGCCACATTTCGCAAGAGGAGCCACCCTCCCTCTATGAAGCCTTCGCAAGCCTTGAAATGACAAACGTGCGCGGCGCTGCAGCGAGGACACGCCGCTCGAAGACCGCCCGCCCTCCAGCCGTGCAGCCCTGGCAAACATCTCGCGACGCCGAGCGTGCGCGGCGCCGGGGCGAGAGCCACACTTCGAAGACCGCCCGCCGCCCGGCCGTGCAGGCCTGGAGGTTGCGAGGCAGGCTCGAGCGAACTCCCCGGCCCGCCCTGCCGGCACGCCTCGGGGTGCGACGTGGAGGAAGTGCAGGGCAGTTTTAGATACATAGGATTTTTTAAGGATATCGGAATTTGCTACATGATTAATTTACGAATGCATTTGTGCATGAGCTCATCGTTGGTTTTAATGCTAAACCCCTGCATTTTTAGTACATGATCCGCACGCGGAACATGTATTAAAACGGCACTGTAGAAGGAACAGGACTGGAAAGATGAGGAGGGAGGAGGAGGATGGGGTGCCAAGCGGGCCCCCCATCCTGCAGCTCGGTGCTGTCCGCGGGCGTGCCGCCGCGCAGAGCGGCGTCGAGCTGTGCCAGTGCCGCCCGCCTGGCGCTAGGGAGGGGCGGCCACAACATCGACCAGGGCCCTGGAGCAGAACCCTGCTCTCGTCGTCGTCGTCGTCGTCGTCGTCGTCGTCGTCGTCGTCGTCGTCGTCGTCGTCGTGGTCGTCGTCGTCGACGTAGTCGTCTTCGTCGTCGTCGTCGTCGTCGTCGTCGTCGTCGTCGTCAATCTCCTCCTCCTCCTCCTCCTTCCAAGTAGGCGGACTACCGTGTGCCGCAGGAGATTCTCAAACTCGCTTCCACACAGGAGCGTCGAAAACGTTCT
Organism: Prorocentrum cordatum; assembly: GCA_963575745.1. NCBI lineage: Eukaryota > Dinophyceae > Prorocentrales > Prorocentraceae > Prorocentrum > Prorocentrum cordatum. Next base: position 24,447 of record CAUYUJ010009189.1, read on the forward strand.
GACACATGGCTGGGGACAACGCGGTCCTGTGGGCCAAAGCGATAACTGGGAGACGCGCTATGGTATGCCGTACTCTGCCTGCTGCTCCGAAGCGATAACAACACGGCTGCTTGTCACGATACAAGCGGGATTCGACTCGTAGGGTTGCGCACCGACGCCCCAGCGACAGCCTGGTCGCGACGAGCTTTCCACGCCCAAGGCACGAGCAGGCGGCTGGCGAGTCATCCAGTGCACTCGCAATCGGACCCAGCCCGCCTGCATAGTCAAGCCCGTGCAAGGAGAGCGGGCGCAAGCGTGCCAGTCCTGAGAGGGGACACCTGTCGCTCTTGAGCCCTACCACGTTGACTTTCGTCTGGGGCCCGGGGTGTGAAAGAAGGTGCGCGTTGGCCCCAGCTAGGCAGCTTCCTTCCAGGCCATGGGCGGCTGTACATGCACGTGCAAGTCCAATTCACCTGTGATACATGTTGAGCCAGACATCGCGGGATGGCCTCCAGGAGGAGGAGGAGGAGGAGAAGGAGGAGCAGGAGCAGGAGGAGGAGGAGGAGGAGGATGAT
>CAUYUJ010009189.1:30000-35695 GCA_963575745.1 Prorocentrum cordatum
GGGGTGAATGGCATCGCAGAGTCGATAGGCCAAGCCACTGGAGGGGAGGGCGGACAGGGCATCGCGCAACCGATGGAGGGGAGAAAGGGGGGCGACATTTACGCACGGCCCCATGTGGCAAAGACGCTGCCACCCACATCCAATTGGAACAAGGGAGACTTGTCGCATAGTGTACACAGCACCGTAGTATCACCTTCCTACGAAAAGACATGTAACATGGATATGAGCTGTTGAATTCAGACCTCTGCGACAACAGAAATTGGAAATGGACATGCCGCGGCGCAGAATTTAGGGCTAAGTGCAAAGCTCGATTCTCGCTCGAGTACGAAGCGTCGTCGCTGCCTGAGGCACATTTTCATCGAACATCCAAGCGGGACGATGGTAACGATGGGATCGAATAGCCAAAATGGCAACAATCGTGACCCTGTATATGCAGAACATGCTGCAGATGGCCGTGCACGACCATCGGGATCCGCAAACCCATCGGCACGTTACGAGAGCACATGGTGGGATATGGCCTTTGCGATATGGTCTTTAATAAAATCAACTACGCGCCCGATCGCCCGGCTGTCGCTTTCTTGGACATGGGTGCACACCCCCCATCCTCCTATCTCGAATCTGCTCACCTTGCCGCCTATCCAAGTGCCGCGTGCTATCGAAAGAAGCGGAAGGCCCTTCTGCCAAGGAAGGGAAGAACCGGCCTCGAGCAGATCTGGACCTACGAGGTGATGCCCCCTGCATGCTGCGGCCAGCGCGGCGCGCGCTGTAGCGCGGCGCTCAACTGCTGGCAGGGCTTCGCGAACTGCCTGCGGCCCCCAGAAGTATCGCATCATCCAGATCTCGTCGCCCTTCCCCTCTGACTCCTGCTGCTGCTCCTCCTCTTCCTTCCCCCGTCTCCGCCTCCTCGCTTCCCATCCCCTGCAACTCTTTCACCCCTTTCAGCTCTTCCATGTCCTCCCCCTTTTCGTAGTCTTCTCCTTCCCATTCTCTGACTGCAGCCTGCTGCTGCTGCTGCTCCTCCTCCTCCTCCTCCTCCGCCCCCGCCTCCGCCGCCCCCTGCTGATGCGGTTGGTTCTGCTCCTCCTCTGGCCGCCGTCGTGTCCCTTCAGGGCATGCGAGCACACGAGACAGTCCAAGGGTGACCCTTTGGATGCGGGCCGCCTGAAAGCCGAGAGGTAATTCCGGGGTAAGCCTCTGGACCTGCCCTGACTGACACCCACGCCTCGCCGAGAGCTCTCCAGGGGGGCGCAGCCAACGTCCCGGCTGGCCTCCCAGAGGCTGAGCCTCTGGCAGGAGTGCTACGTTCCCCGCTTTCACCGATCCTGTGTCGCCAGAGGGGCCCAGCGCTGGTCCAAGAACTCCGCGCGGACTTCGGAAGAGTCAGCGCTCGTGCAGATGAGATTCTTCGGCGAAGAAGGGCTGCCCGAGACGACGCCTGGCACGATCGTTCAGTCGCTTGCGCTCGGCCGCAACGACGACGCCTCCGGGTGCGAGAGGTGCCACCCGATCAGCGCCCTGCAGGCCGCTTGCGAAACATACGCCGCGACCACGATGTGCTCGAAGGGCGCCGGTGCGTTTTTTTTTTTTTTTTTTTTTTTTTTGTGTGTGTGTGTGTGTTTTATTCAAATTTTTTCTCCTCCCCACATCCAAAGTGGGGTTCTTGTTTTCTCTGGACACCCCGCGCAGGAACAGGAACCCACCACCATCGTCATCACTCATTCCTCACTCACTCACTCATCATCCCTCACGCAATCACTCACTCACTCACTCACTCACTCACTCACTCACTCACTCACTCACTCACTCACTCACTGACTCATCAGCACTCACATATGATGATGATGATGATGATGATGATGATGATGATGATGATGATGATGATGATGATGATGATGAGTGTGCGCGTGAGCGAGTGTGATGATCATCATCATCACCAGTCAGTCAGTCACTCACTCACTCACTCGCTCACTCGCCTTGGGCCTCGTGTGTATGAATTGCGGGGAAGTCTCAAGCGGGAGCCCCATCCCTATGGGGCCCGCGGATCATGTTACTAATCCGAGCGGGTCATCCAATTCCTGTAACTGTCGCCACTTGTGGGCTCTCGCGTTGCCAGAACGCCATTCCCAGGCCACATCTGTGAGTGAATTGCGAGGAAGTCTCAAGCGGGAGCCCTCTCCCTATGGGGCCCGCGGATCATGTTACTAATCCGAACGGGTCATCCAATTCCTGTAGCTGTCGCCACTTTTGGGCTCTCGCGCTGCCAGAACGCTATTCCCAGGCCGCATTTGTGAGTGAATTGCGAGGAAGTCTTAAGCGGGAGCCTCCTCCCTGTGGGGCCCGCGGATCATGTTACTAATCCGAACGGGTCATCCAATTCCTGTAACTGTCGCCACTTTTGGGCTCTCGCGCTGCCAGAACGCCATTCCCAGGCCACATTTTGAATGCCCGGAGCCAACTGTAGGCCACTTCGTTTTCTTCGTGCTCCCAGTACATCATTCCCGGGCCACACTTTTGAATGCCAGGAACTAACTGTAGGCCACTTCGTGTTCTTCGTGTTCCCAGAACACCACTCCCGGGCCACTTTCTGAATGTCCCGAGCCAAAACAGGAGGGCGAGGTCGGGGGCAACGTAGGGAGCGGGGGGAGGGCCCGCGCCAGGGCGAGAAGAAATATACGCAGAAGAGACAGCCAGGACGCCTCACCAACCACGAGGACGACGGTGAGGGCTTTTTCCAGATTCGCCTAGATTTTTTTTTTTTTTTTTTTTGTTTTGTTGTTGTTGTTGTTTTTTTCTCAGGGCGCTGGTGGCACCTCGCGGCTGCCCTCGTTTGCGAGGGGCTCCGGTTAGCGCTCCTTGCTCTCGAGTGGGCCAGCGCCTTCACCCACGTGATGCTGGATGGGATGCTCGCGGGGCGTTGGGCAGTATCGTCCACGGCATCTGCCAACTGCCCGTTCTCCCAAGCCATGGCTGTGATGTTGCACGACGCGACGAGTGGGGCGAAATCGGCGAAGTGGTGTACGCGGACGACGCTTCCAGCCCGAAGCCGCGCACAGTAGGGGCCTGACCACAAGAAACCTTCCACAAGAATCCAAACCCTGAGACCCCCGCACGTCCATCGATTTCTGGTGTGGGGACGTCACGCTTCCCATGGCAGAACCATCGAACCCCCAAGAAACCCAGGGCAACCTGGAGGCAAGCAGGGTGTTTCTTGGCATGAGCCCCCCCTGTAGGAACACATGCTGGGTTCCAGAAGCCCTGCACCCAAAACTGTTGCCATCTCCTGCGCGCCGCTGGGGGGGGGGGGTCGCGCAGGAGGAGAACTAGGAGGAGGAGGAGGAGGAGGAGGAGAGGAGGAGGAGGAGGAGGAGGAGGAGGAGGAGGAGGGAGGAGGAGGAGGAGAGGAGGAAGATGAGGAGGTGGAATTGGAGATGGAGGAGAAGAGGAAGTGGAGGGAGGAGGAGGAGGAGGAGAGAGGAGGCGTAGGAGGAGGAGGAGGAGGAGGAGGAGGGGGTGCATTTCTTCCCTCCGCCGGCCTCCGCCGGCGGAGCTGCCGCCGCTTGCCTTCCGAGGGCTGCCGCCGACCTGCCGCCGCCCTCCGCCGGCGGAGCTGCCGCCGCTCACCTTCCGCGGGCTTCCGCCGCCCTCCTTCGGTCCTCGAAGGCGGGGCCCTCCCTGGAGCGCCTCGTGTGGGGCGCGGAATGTTAGCCCCCTCCTACTACTCCTCCTCCTGCTCCTTCTCTGCCTCACGCTCCTCCATCTTCTTTCTCCTCGCTCCTCATCCGAGTTTTGCATGGGGCGAAGATCTTAATATTGTGCGACCTGCAACATCTGAGCTCTAAACGACCTCGAACATCCGAGAAGCAAGCGACCTCGAAAATCCGAGCTCTGAACGACCTCGAAAATCTGACCACTTAACTTATGGTAGGCTGCGACGCCGCCATCCGCAGGCCCGTAGATGCCTTGACACTGCATCAGGAGTCTATCGTCTACCTCGAGGTCGTCTTCTCTGCCAGCGGCGCCGTCCAGGTGGCGCTAAGCAGACGCCTGGGAAGGCGCGAGCCGAGGTCGACATCCAATCTCGCGTCTGGGAGCACACCGCGGCCCTAAAAAGAGTGTTTTTTGGGGGCAGCCTGCGTGCACATCAAAAGCTTGGGCAGCTCGCATGCGGCTTGGCTGCGGCTAGATGAGCCGGCCCGAGCGGCCATCTATCCGAGTTGTCTTCGCAGGAGAAGAGGTGCACTGGGCTCTCAGGACATCACAGAGCGCTCCTCCCATCGCTCGCGGCTTCCAGCTCCTGCCTCTGAGGACGAACATGTCTGGAGGGCATGCGACTTGGAGGGCACCAACAACACCTTGTAAACTCGCTACATGTCTACCCGGGACTTCTCCTTTTGGCAGATGCTGCAACGAAGACTCGAACAGACTGTGGCTCACTGGAAGCTCGCTTTCCCAGGGGTGCGTTGCTGGTTGTCGGATCCAGAGATCAGAATAAGCAGCGTCCCCCCCGCAGAAACCGTCCATACAGACATCTCGGGCCGAACCCAGCCGCCGCGAGGGCCCCTCGCCAATGGCGCCAGCACGCCTTCTTGAAGCACGGAGGCTCATGCAGGCTCCACCCCGCCGAGGAACCAACAAGTTCACACTTCGGCGGTGGACAAACCTCGCTTTAGTAAACCTCCCCCTAGTGAAAACGGCCTGGGACCGAAACCGACGGACCTGGACCCGCAAAAACGACGGCCGCGACGCCCTCTCGCGAACCGAAAACGGCCAATTCCTCACTCGACGTGTCAGGGCAGGAGGTCTGTCCACCCCCGAACACTTTGGGCGGGCCGCGCGGACTTCTTGGAGATCGAGGCTGGCGGCGCCCCTGGCGCGCTTCGCGCGCCAGGCAGCGGCGCCCAGCGCCGGTCCAGGGAATCCGCGCTGACCCTCCGAGAGCTCTGCTTTTGCGCAGCGCTTTGCCCCTCTGTCTCTCCCCTGAGAACGCCGACGCCGTGGCACCTTCACGACGTCGACTCACAGAACAGACCCCTTCCCCAGGACCGTTTTTTCGGGTCCTGGGGTCATAGCTCGGGTCTCCGGCGGCCGTTCGGGACGAGCCGGGCACCCGCGGGACGCCTTTGGCGAGGCGCAGCTGCTGGACAGCATCCCGAAGCTGAACACCGCCGAGGGCCGACGAAAACGCCCGAAAAGCTCCAATCTGGACCCCCCCACGGTGACTTTTCCGGGTCAATCCCCCGACATCCGGCGTCCCGATTTTGTCGAGACACGTGCCCCCGACCTCTCGACCACTTCCCTGGGACTGGCTTTTTATCCCGAGTCGTTTTTTGTTGGTCCCGAGGTCCAGTAAGGGCCCCGAGAGACCGAAAAATATGAAAAACCTCCGTGCCGATTCTCTCGAGACACCAGATGTCCGGGACCTGGAACTTCCCGTGGTGCTTCTTCTTCTTCTTCGACCCCAAGCCAGCACGTCCTGCGTCTCCTCGGGCGGAAGGCCCGCTGCTTCGGCCGCGGCGAGGGCGGCCCGGAGCGGCTCAGCCTCCGCGGGGAGGCCCCGGCGGCCGCTGTCGAGGAGCCCAGGCTGTGCAACAGCGAGGCTGGGCACAAGCCCAAAGGAGCTGGGCAGAAGGTTCCACACCCACGGAGAGGAGGAGGAGGAGAAGGAGGAGGAGGAGGAGGAGGAGGAGGAGGAGGA
>CAUYUJ010009190.1:5000-22500 GCA_963575745.1 Prorocentrum cordatum
AGTCACAGCACTGGGGACAGCGCGTGCGAGGAATGGAAGGTGAAGATTACCCCAGTGCGACCCTTCCTAGGAATTGGAGCCCCTAGGAAAGCAGCATTAGTAGTAACGGTAAACGCCGTCCTCCTCCTTCTCCTCATCGTCGTAGTTGCCTTTGCGTTTGCTTGTTTTTGCTTTTGCTTTGCCTTCGCACACACACACACGCATGTGTTTGCATTCGCTCACTGGGTGGGCTCTCTAATCGTACTGTTGCACATTGCTTTTGCTTTGCCTTTCCTTTGCTTTGCGTTTGCTTTTGCTTTGCTTTGCTTTGCGTTGCTAGTGCTTTGTTTTGCTGTTGCTGCTGTTGATGTGCCTTTGCTTTGCTGCTATGCAATGTTATGCAGTGCTATGCTATGCTATGCTATGCTATGCTATGCTATGCTATGCTATGCTATGCTATGCTGCACTATGCTATGCTATGCTATGCTATGCTATACCATGCTGCACTATGCTGCGCTATGCTATACTACGCTAGGCCGCGCTATGTTATGCTAGGCTATGATATGCTATGCGATGCTGCGCTACCCGATGCTATGCTGTGCTATGCTGCGCTATGCTCTGCTATGCTATGCTGGGCTATGCTATGATATGCTAAGCTAAGCTAAGCTACAGCTACGCGAAGCTAAGATGAAGCTAAGCTAAGCTAAGCTAAGCTAAGCTAAGATGAGATACGCACAGCTAAGGTAAAGGGGGCGCAACTTGGGGAACCGCGGGGCGGGGACCGGGGGAACCGCCTGGGGCGGGGAGCACTGCCCGGCCCCTTTAAGCTAAGAGAGTAAGAACCCTCTAGGCAGAGCCTAGGTAGGGAATTATGCCCGACACCATCAGCTACAACGCTGGAACCAGAGCGTGCGAGAAGGGACAGGCGAAGGTAGAGCCCTGCCTGGCTAGCCGCAGCAAAGGGGTCAGCGCGTGCGAGAAGTGGAAGGCGAAGACAGAGCCCGACACCATCTGCTGCAGCGCTGCTGTCTGGGCATGCGAGAAGGGGAAGCCAGAGCCAAGCGAAACGTGCGAGAAGTGGACAGCGTATGAGAGGGGAGAGGCGAAGCTGGAGCCCGACATCGCTAGCCCCTACACTAGGATCAGTGCGTGCGAGAAGTGGAAGGCGACGAGCGAGCCCGACACCAGAAGCTACAGCGCTGAGATCAGGGCAAGCGAGAGGGGAAAGGCGAAGCTGGAGCCCGACGGCTACGGCATCGAGGAGGAGTGGCGGCTGCAGCAAGAGGTCACGAGGAGCCGCGTGGTCAAGGCGGCGCAGGCGGCTGCGCTTGCGGCGCAGGCAGCGGCGGCGGCCGCTGCTGCACCGCATGATCGTGACGGAGCGTCTCCTGCTGGCCGATTTGGTGTCGTTCGGGGTGAAGGGGCGTGCGAGAAGGGGAAGGCGAAGGTAGAGCCCGACATCGCGAGCCCCAGCAAAGGGGACAGCGCGTGCGAGAAGTGAAAGGCGAGGATAGAGCCCGACACCATCCGCTACAGCGCTGTTATCAGGGCATTCGAGAAGGGGAAGCCAGATCCAGGTGGAAAGTGCGAGAAGTGGAAGGCGGATATAGAGCCAGACATGAGTAGCCACAGCACTGGGAACAGCGCGTGCGAGGAGTGGAAGGCGAAGATAGAGCCCGACACCATCAGCTACAGCGCTGGGATCAGGGCGTGCGAGAATGGGAAGGCGAAGATAGAGCCCAGCGAGAAGTGCGAGAAGTAGAAGGCGACGATAGAGCCCAACACCATCAGCTACAGCGCTGGGATCAGTGCAGAGGTCAACGTGGGCGAGCTGTTCCGAGACTTCGCCGCGACCACGGCGGAGGTGGCCAGTTCTGCCCCTCCCGTACCCACTGAGTCGAATGTTGTGGGTGCGGATTGCAAGCAGATGTAAAGTTCGTGATTTCGAGCTTCTAGGCGAATGCCTCCCAGTCCACTGTCGGGAGCGAGTTCTTTCGGCCACGAGTCTGGAGGCGTGGAAGGGGGCATCGGCATCGAGGGGTACTTCGTTCGCTGAATTGCCCGGGCCTCCGATCTTACTTCATGACTTCGTCATTGGTCTCATCTCCTCACATCTCTGCTCTCTCCACTCTCCGGGAATCTCCATGATCTCTGCTCCATGGCTCCCAGAGCAAGGCTGTCAACCATAATCGGCGGGAAACTTCCACCAAAAGCCAGCATGTGGAACCCAAGACCACAAACGCCCGCCGAAATCGGCTGCACACTGTCGCCGGGTTCTTCTCACGCCCGGGACCCAAGATCTGGAACGGGAGCCCCAGAACTGAGCCGTCCCCCGAAGTCGGCCAAAAACTCCCAGGAAGCCAGGAGCCCAGCCGCTCATCGAAATCGGGCCGACGCCTTCGCCATGGCCTTAGGGTCTCGGGAATCCTGGAACATGGAACCTGGCAGCCCACGGAAACCTGCCCGTCAGCTTCGCCAAAGCCTTCAGGTATTCGCGAGGCCCCTTTCGGTGCAAGCACGGATTAGGAATCATGTGCTCGGATGATAGACGGTTCCATTTCAAAACGGAGTTCCCGCTTGAGACTTCCTCACACGTGATGACCACACCTGTAGAACTATGAAACGGCTACGCGGGTGGAGGGGCGGCGGTTCCACCTCGAATGGGGGGGCTGCCTGTTTACGTGTGCGTTTCAACTGCGTCGAGGGAAGGAGGGCGGATCGTTGTCGCAGCAGGGCCATTGCCTTAATGGTAGGGCAATGGGACGCTCATCTTTCAAGGGGGCATTTCCAGTAGTGACACGGCATGTTTGTAGGGATCTTTGACGACTCGGGACGAGAGGGTTCCCTGAAACATCGTTGATGCACCCTGGGGTTCCCCGAATCCTCCGTCCTCCGAAGGTTTCGTAGGTTTCGCACATGAGGCATGTCATCCACCCCTCCTCCTCCTCCTCTTCCCTCCTCCTCCTCCTCCTCCTCCTCCTGTTCCTCCTCTCATCCCCTCCCGCGCGTGCAGGAAACACGGGTGGAATGGAATTTCCCGGAATCCTCAAGACCACTCCCCCGCACTGATTGCCAACGTGGACCCTGAACACCAAGTAGTTTACTGTACTCTCTGTGTGCGCTCGATGTGGTGCAACAGATGTGATACAGCATGCGTGGTGAGATCAAATCTGTGCATGGTGCCGTGTGCGTGGTGCAGCCTATGTGCTATGTCAACCTATCTGGTGCAATCGACGTGCTCCGATCTATTTGGCCCAGTCTACGGGATGCAACGCATGTGGCGCAATCTGCGTGTGTGTGTGTGTGTGTGTGTGTGCGTGTGTGTGTGTATGTATGTGTTCGTGTGCGTGCATCCGTGCGTGCGTGCGTCAACCTACGTGAGGCACCGTATGATGCGCACTGTCCTCCAGCATGACCTCAGGGCGGACCTCCCGACCGCTGGGGCACCACAGGGAGCCAGCCATAGGGCTCAGCCCACGGTGCCCCGAGGCGCCTGCTCCACACATCGCGACGCGTGGGGCATCACAGGGCACTAACCGTCAGGCACCGTACCAGGGCAGCAAGGCTGGCAACGCTGCTGCCACCGATGCCGGCGCACTGCTTTCCCGCGGGTAGGAATCGTTGCGCTCGCTCCCCGTCCGTGCGCCGCGGGGCCAGGACCTCCGGCTCACCCCACCTGCCCGGCGGCGCGGCACCAGAAGTCGCGACAACTCGGGCACAACAGGCCACCAGCCACAGAGGCACCGTGGCGGCCGCCAGCAGTCGCGGCAGCTCGGGCTTCGCCGGCCACAGGGCGCCGCCAGATAGGGCACCGCCCACTTGGCACCGGTGCGGCGACCAGAAACCACGACGGCTCGGGCTTCGCTGGGCACCGCCAGTGGCACAGGGCACGAAATAAAGACTGTCACAACTGGGGCTCACGAGGGCAGCAGCCCTTGAGTCACAGCCCGTGGGGCCGCAAGGCGGCCGCCTGAAATCGCGGCAGCTCGGGCTTATATCACAGGGCACCAAGACGGCCACAAGACATCGCGACAATTCGGGCATCACATGCCACAGGACATCGGGCACCGCCCACGACGGGCACCATGGCGGCCACCAGAAATCGGGACTATTCGGACATCGTATGCCACCAGCCTGAGAGTACCGCTCGTAGGGAAACAGTGCTGCCACCAGAACTCACTACAACTGGGGAGCCATGCGACATCAGTTATAGGCTAGGGTAGCACAAATACGGTACCAAGGCGACCCTCAGAAATCGTGACAAGCGGTGCACCATAGGCCATCACCTCCTCCTCCTCCTCCTCCTCCTCCTCCTCCTCCTCCTCCTCCGCCTTCTCCTCCTCCTCCCTCTCCTCCTCGTGCTCATCTTCCCATCCCCAGGTGAGCTCGAGCTCAGCTACTCGCATTGATCCCCTTGTCGCTCTCCTCTTCCTCATCTCCACCTCATGCTCCTCCTCCTCCTCCTCCTCCTTCTCCTCCCCTCCCCTTCCTGAGTGAGCTTCGTGCCTCCTCGTTCCCCCTCCCTCTCCTCCCCATCCTCCTCCTTTTCCTGCTCCCCCTCCCTCGTCACTATCATGCTCCTACCCATCCTCGTGCTCCCCCTCCTTCTCGTCCCCCTCCCCAGGCGGTCTCGGGGTTTCCTGGTTCTCCTTCTCCTCGTCGAGCTTCGCCATCCGCGCGCGGTTTGGCCGCTGCGGAGGGGGGGGAGGGGGCCGGGCACCGAAGCCGCTCAAACAGCGGGCCGCTGCGAGCCACAACGACGACACCGATCACCACGGCAGCGACCACGACGGCGACCACGGGCGCCGCAAAACAAAGCAGCGGCCGCCGCTTGATTCGTCGACTTCGGCATCGGGAGGCCGTTTCCCAGCCTCGGGGCCGTCAAAAAGCGGCTCGGGCTGAAAAGCTGGCGCCCCGGGGACATCGTCGACGCCCTGGGGGGCCGACGTCGAGAATCTCGCCACCGCTCGGACGTCCATTCCCCGTGTTTTTGTTCGGTTTCGTGCGTATTTTTGTTCGCCAAATGATCAAGGATTCTCCTCGGTGGTTCTCGCCGAGAAGAAGATGCACACGTCCGAGCGATGCCAGGGAACAGAGGCCGCAGCTTCGGAGGAGAAGGGAGAGGGCAGCATATGCACGACATCCAGGTCTCGTAGGATTCTTTTGGGCGGTCTCGGCCTGCGTGGACGGCGGATGGCCGGACGCAGGGGACGACGAACGCCGCCCCGCGGAGCGGAGCGGAGCGGAGCGGAAGCTGTCGCAGGGCTCCGCGAGGAAGCTGCCGGCAGGGCCAGGGCCCGCTCCCGTGCTGGTGCCATCGTCCTTCAGATGTTCCCACACCTCTGATGTCGCTCCCTGTGCCTCATCGTCGCGACCAGCAGTTGTCAGCATCGGCGGCGAGCGAAGGGGGGGAAGTGAGAAGGAGAAGGCCTTCTCAGAACGGCGGCGGGACTTCTCAGAAGCCTTCGCGCCTTCGTCTTCGGGGGAGGCTTTGAAAACTTCTCAGAAGGCCAAGGGACTTCCGATCCTTCTAGGAGAAGGCCTTCTCCTTCTCATTTCCGAGGGGGCCACATGCGAACCCTGCCTCTACCCCCCACAACTTCTGAGGGGGAGGGTGGGGTCCACGTCGCTCGGGAGCTCCCGAACGAAGTGAACCCCACCCTCCCCCTTAGAAATCGTGGGGGGTAGGGGTAGGGCTCCCAGACATGCGACGTCCTGATTTTTGTTGCAGGACGGCGTCCCCGGAAGTCCCGACCCTTTCCCCCGGGCCGGCTTTTCATCCCGAGCCGTGTTGTGACGGTCCTGGGGCCCGGGCGAGGGCCCCCAGGGGCCGAACATAGCGAGCAAACCCGCCGCCCGGACTTTTTTACGACGCGATCGTGTCCGGGTGCGCGCGTGGCCCCCTCATGCCCCCCCCGCGGGGCTCGCCGCCGACGGCACAGCAGCCAGCCCGCGGTTCCCTGGTGCCCTCTGGGTCTGGCTCGGCCGGAGGCACCCTGGCTCCCCTCCTCGAGGCCCCCCCACAGATGGGGTCGGAGGGAGGAGCAAGGGAGGGAGGGAGGGAGGGAGGGAGAGAGGAGGATTTTGGCATGAACTGCAGGGTGACGACAAAAAGCGGACGGGTGGCACCACCACCAGGCGATCTCCCACTGATGGAGAGGATCCCCAGTGTTGGCCCGCATGCCCGCCTACCTCCACGGCACAGGCTCTATCGACACGTCCTTGCGTGTCGGATGGATGCCTTTGCATATCTGATTGAAAGACCAAGTCTGCTTGGCCGTGGGGGCGCTACATTATTTAGCCCTCCCTCTTACATAGCTAATAGTAGCATACGAATGGCACTTCAGGCAAGCTGTAAAGAAGGAACCATCCGGAACTAAAGCGAAACCGCTTGATGCCCCAGAGCCCTCAGGGACGGCCTATCGAGCTTGGAGCACTCCCCTCGCGGCGGAAACTTGGGACCTTTCTGAGAGAGCAAGCATTGTTGGCACCTCGAAAACCCAGGACGATCCCCGATGAGCTCCCAAGCCCACGCGTGACCTGGCCCCTTTGGGGCCGAAGGCTCTTCGGGGGAGGGGCCCATGGGCAAACAGACAAATCAATTCTCGGTCACACAGGCAGTATCTTGGCCGCGAGCGCACAGACTGCCTGCGAGACACGCATCTGGCAATCCAGCTGCTGTAATTCTGCCTCCGACGGCCGCGGGTGAAGAGATGCGCCGAATTTGGCGGCCTTGTCGGCTTCGTCATTGCCCGTCCTCGGCCAGCGTTCTCGCTCTGAGATGCCCGCCTCCAGCGGGTCCTCATGGGCTTTGACCTTCGAAACTCCGTCCACCCACCTCCGACCCAGCCGAAACATCATCATAAGTCCAGCGAAGGGCTTCTCATAACCGAGCTGCACTTCGCTAGCCTTGCTGCAGAGGGAGACCACATTCTCACAATCCGAGTAGATGGTGGAAGGGGGCTTCAACCTCGAGCCCCGCTCGCGCAATGCCAGCAAACTCTGCGCACTGCGACGTCTGGATAAAAGGGGGTATGCGCGGGCCCCGACAGCACTCCAAGCCTACGCCCCTCTTCAGAGATCATGGCCAACCCGTAACCCGCTCTGGAGAGTTCGCTGATCACATGCCTGCGGCAACTTCCGCCACCACAAATGTTGCCCGAAAAACCGCCACCTTCAGGGGGGGCTTGCCCCCAACCGTCCTGGCCTGGAATTCACTGTCCTCAGGGGAGGGCCTAGGGGACGAATCCCCAGGGTGAGGAAAAAAACCTCGAAGAAACAACGACTCATGGGCAGGGTCGGACATATCCACGCCAGCGGCAGCAATCAAAAATGTCAGACTTCACCAACACTTCACGGAAAGAGGAGACGCTCGGACAGGCCCACAGACGGTGCTGGACAGTGTCCCCAGGCTGCCCGCAGAGAGCACAGAAATCGGAGACCTTGTAGCCCGCCTTCTCGGCTCTGTCGTACGTGCAGAGAAAGAGAGCCTCACAAGCCAAACTGCGAATGGGCCCGTGTTCGTTGTCGGTGTACTTCGATGACCTCAGACGGTTGCGAACCACGTCGCAGCAAAGCCTCTGCTCACGAATGCCAGATTTGCGGGCAGCTTCGCGCTCGAGGCTCCTGAGTGAGGCGGCGTGCAACATCTCCTTGGGCATCGAAGGCGGAACATCCGTGAGCTGCAGCGATTCCCCGAAGTCGCTGACGCGCGTGAAAGGACCGCTCATGTTCCAGTTGATCCTCTTCGGGGAAAGCCGCAGTGCGGAGATCGCACCTGGGACCTCACGCCAAGACGGCTCTGGGCGGCTAGACACCACCTCCCAGCCCTCTCGCAACTGGGCCCAACTCAGTGAGTATGGGTAAGAGCGTGTCTGTACCGCCCAAACCTCCTTGGCGCAACGCAGGATAGGGGCAGTAGCGCCGAACCAGACGGGATCATCATGCGCAATGCCCGGAATCGGACAGCCCGTTGATTTCCGAACCATGCAGAATCCCAGGGAGGGCCCCAGAGATCCAGATGCGCTGAGTAAATTTTCAAAGGCTACACCACATGCGCGTGAGCTTTCCGGTGCGTTTCTTCAGGTAGTCGACCCGAACCCTGAACTTGGCCCCACGCCTAGCAGCTCGCCGAGGTCTACCTCCAGCGTCGTCGATCCCCAAATTCACCGCGCGGTCGGTAATGATGCCTGCCAGGGGGCCTAAGAACTTACACGTGGCCAGGGCGACTTCCTTGCTGGAGCTCACAAGAGCCGCCTTTTCACGAGAGATCTTGCAGCCGCAGTCGTTATCGATGGCAGAACAAAAGCTGGGCACTGGCATCCTTCAGGCCATCGATCACCTGAGATACAATACCTTTCTGCCGAAACTCCGCTGCCATCGATAAACTGAACGAGGTGAACGCCTTCAGAGAACCGTAGGTTAGAGAAAGCCTCCAGGGCATGCACCCTCACGAAAGACGCGGCAAAACTGCAACCTGCGATCACCCCGTTCAGGGCGTAGGATGGCCCCGTGACGAAGCCTGCTAAGCACACAAACCGAGACGAACGATACGCTGATATGGCCTATCTGAAAATGGGGGCGGGAAAGCCAAGCATCTCGCAGTGCTGCTCTATGCGGACCATGCGGATTGCTTCGTAGGGCTTCGAGATATCCCACAATAGCGTCGCCGAGACCTGACCTTGAGCAATTCCCGCCTCCCCCATGAAACTCTGTCTCCAAACCGCATCGCTTGCTGAAGCAAAAGCCTGGCCAGCGTAGAAACTCCGCTGGTGGTTGAGCTCCCACTCCAACGCGAAACAGCGGCGGCACCTGCCCCACCAGCGGTAGAGCGAACAAAATAGGCCGATCGGCCTCCAGCCGCCCGAAGCCTTCATCAGCAGCGCGAGCTGCGCCACTTGAAGTTGGGCTGGAAGGTTCGATATCATTCCCATGGCGCAAGCGATGAGACAGACAACCTGCAAGCAGTCGTCGCTCACCCAGCTATAATGCTTCACATGAATACCACCCATCCCACAAGCGGTCCTGAGGGAATGCTTCCTGGAGACACCTCGCACAACATCAAGAGACAAGAGGGGCAGGGGCTCCAGGAGTTTAGCGCACCACTGAGGCCGGGGCTGGCTAGACGCCTGCCGCAGACCTGAAAATATTCCAGCCTGACCACGGACCGAGGACAGGGGGCCCGAAACCACAACCCCCGAAGAACTCAACGTCGTCGAGGGTTTCCAGCCTGCCGCAGGCCGACGGGCCAGGTGGGCGTTTCTCCCCCCAAGTTCGATATTGTGTCTCAACCAGCGTTTCCAACCCATGGCTTCTTCGGTCCTGGCACGCTGCTGAGCTGCTGCCGCCGCGGCGTCCAGCCACACTGAAAGATCAGCGAGCTGAATAGGCTGGTCCTGCATGGGGCTACCAGCAGCAGATGGGGCGACATACTGTTCTGCCACTAAATTTCGAGACTGCGTCGGGCAAGCGAGGAGGCGAGGAAACCCTTGATCGCCGAAACTTGCACCAAAACCTTCAGATTCGGCCCCTTCCAGGTAAGCAAAGGGGGCCGCAAACTCAGCATCGAGCGATACGAGCGGCGTCGGAACTCGCCGCTCCTGCTGCGGCTGCGGGCCAGGGGCGTCGCGAGCCCCCGACCCAGAACAGCCATCGTCGATAATCCTAGAAGACTCACGCTCAAAAAACTGCTTGGACCCTTGGACGCAGGCCTGCCGAACAAACTATTGGCAACGACTCACCAGCTCTTGACAGCGCGCGAGCCCGAGTCCAGCTTCGCTGGGAGGTTCCAGCAATAGAGAGGCTTTGATCCCGAGCTCCTTCGTAGCAGGCGGGGCCGCTGCCCACTTCCTGGCAGTGATGTGGAACCACTTGATGGCGAACAACTCAGGGTGACGGCCTTTGCAAGCGTCAACCTTGAAGACGGGAACCCACTGCAGTCTAAGCATTTTCCACCTCGCCCCGAAGTACGGGAGGGTGGCATGCGCAGCATCAGCGACCTCGACCTCCGCCAGACGAGCCCAGCGCCCATACAGACGAGTGAACCTGGCAGTGGCATCCCCGATGTCCTCCCCAGGCACCAAAGAGTCAACCAAACCCCTGGCCATGTTGAGGGCCCTAGCCCAACAGGGGGGGGCGGCGGCTCGGGCCGACAGGCCTCACGGGCGAAACCGGCGGGGGCTTAGCAAAGGCCAAGGTTTGCAGAGAGCAGGCCTTGGGGTAAAGGGTAAGGTGCACAAGGGAGTGGGGGGGGATGTTGGAGGTTTGAATCTCATCCACAGCCTGAATGATCTTGTACATGCCAGACTGACCACGAAAATGTTCAGAATTTTGGGACCCCCAGTAGTCATACAGGTCCCTGCGCACTCAGGAGAAACCACGTCACCCAAGAGCTTCTCTGGAAAACCGCTTCCTATGATCTCATCTGGCGCCATATTGAAATCCCCCGCGACCACTGCCTCAGTGGAATACAGCGTGGCCACCGCACCTACAGCACTGGGAATGTTGACGTTCCGATCCGTCAGTCCTTCAGAATGATGGACGTAGACCGAGCCGAAGAAGAAAGGATGAGCAGCGCTCCCAGGTAAGTGTACCAACCCGCCGATAGCCCCTCCTCATCCTCCTCGTCCTCCTCGTCCTCCGCCTCCTCCTCCTCGTCCTCCTCCTCCTCCTCCTCCTCCTCCTCCTCCTCCTCCTCCTCCTCCTCCTCCTCCCCCCCCCGCCCTCCATCCCGTCTCCTTAAAGATAACTCCGCACCCCCAAGCGTGTCTGTAGGGCGGGCCGGGCGTTTCGCCTGAGACTTCCTCGCCACTAGTGATCCTGAAGCTTGAAAGAAATTTGCAACAGCTTCACTGGTGGAGAGGGGGTCCTTGTCGAAATATGGTTCTCGCCTTGGCGCCGTTTGCATTCGTCTTGACAGTTTAAAAGAATTGTTTCACGGGGGGGAGGGCGGATCCTTGCAAACATGTGGCTCTCGCCTTAGAAACACGCGCGCATTCTTCTTGAGAGCTTACAGCAACATCACGGATGGAGGGCGTGTCGTTTTCAAAATGTGGCTCTCGCCTCAGCGCCGCGCACATTCGTCTTAAACGCTTGCATCACATTCTAGGATGAAGGGTGGCTCCTTTTGAAGATGTGGTTCTCGCCTTAGCGCCGCGCACATTCGTCTTAAAAGTTTGCAGCGGTGTAAAGGACTCGTTTGGTCGAATTCCCAGGAACTGCGTCGCGGCGTTGGTCCCAGGAGCTGTGTTTTGGCAAAGTTGAGGATACTCAGACGGTTGTCATCTAATGGGTCACTTTCCGCAATGAAGATATATTCTTGTAGGGAGCTATGAAGATGAAACTTGGAGGGAGGGTTTACTGCAACATCATGATGGGTCCTGGGTTTACAGTTTACACTTGTCCTCCTCATCCTCGTCCTCCTTCTCCTCCTTCTCCTCCCTTTCCTCCTCCTCCTCCTCCTCCTCCTCCTCCTACTCCTCCTCCTCCTATAAACTCCTCCTCCTCCTCCTCCTCCTCCTCCCCCTCCTCCTCCTCCTCCACCTGCTCCCTCTCCCCCTCCTCCTCGATACGTATCCGAGGGAAGTCGTATCATGTACCACTTGGGTATAATGTTGTATCCTCCTCTTCTCATCCTCCTGCTCCATCTTCAGCATCATAATTATATCCTCCTCCTCCCTCCTCCTCCTCCTCCTCCTCCTCTTCCTCCTCCTCCTCCTCCTCCTCCTCCCTCATAACATCGACAACACATCATCATCATCATCATCATCATCAACATCATCCCCTCATCATCATCATCATCATCATCATCTCCATCATCATCATCATCATCATCACATCATCATCATCATCATCATCATCATCATCATATACCATCATCATCATCATCAAACATCATCATCATCATCATCATCATCTTCATCATCATCATCATCATCATTCATCATCATCATCATCATCATCATCATCATCCATTCATCATCATCATCATCATCATCATCATCATCACATCACTATCTCATCATCATCATCATCATCATCATCATCATCATCATCATCATCATCATCATCATCATCATCATCATCATCATCATCATCATCATCAGCATCATCATCATCATCCTTCTCTTCCTCTGGCTCCTCCTCCTCCTCCTCGTCGTCCTCCTCCTCCTCTGTCTCTTCGTTCCCACTCTCGGGCGCCAACTTTGCGCCTGCACCGATCATGACCAGGCCACTCCTGGGCCCAAGCCGGGAGATGCCCTCAGCCCTGCATGAACCAGAACTGGGTCGTGGTGGCGCCCTTGTAGGGAAACAGCGGCTCATCGCCAGCGGGGTTGTTCAGTCTCCAGGTGTCCGCGATGAGGGCGCCGGCCACGGCGATCCACAGACACATTGGGACGAGCTGGCAAGGCCACGAGGGGTGCGCACGGGCGGCCCCTGGAGCCGGCCAGGTCCTGGCCTCACCAGGCCAGCCTGGGCTGGGTCGAATCGCGAAGGCGGGTTACATCGGAAGACGGAGTGGACCGCCAGAAGGGCCGTCCCGAATCGGCATCGCACCGCCGCGCCTGGCTCCGCACCGCCCCGGCCGATGCCGACGAATCGAGTGGGATCGGATTCTGGGTGAACGAAGAATGGCAGAAACACAAAAAAACTCGGAGGTCCGCGCGGATTTCTCGGATCGGCGGTGGACCCTCCTCCCTGGCGCGCGGAGCGCGCCGGAGGCGGCGCCAGCGGGCCCCAGCGCCGATCCGAGGAATCCGCGCGGACCTCCAAGTTGTTTATGTTCATGTCGTTCTTCGTTCTCCTAGACTCCGATTCGGCATGAAGACGAAAACAGGGGAAAACGAAATCTTCGCGGCCCCAAGTGGCGAAAACGACGACGACAATAACGATCATGATGACCACACTGATGACGACAATGACGATAATGAGGACGATGATGACGGGTTCGCGGCCCCCGCTGGCGAGGCGAAGCGCGTCGAGTCGGGCCGCGGGAGGCCCTGGCAAGAGACCCTGGGCTGGCCCAGCAGGGCGACCTCAGCACCCCGAGGGGAGCGCCGCCTCTCCGATCGAAGGGGCCCCCCTCCTCCTCCTCCTCCTCCTCCTCCTCCTCCCCCTCCTCCTCCTCCTCCTCCTCCTCCTCCTCCTCGTCCTCGTCCTCCTCCTCCTCCTCCTCCTCCTCCTCCTCCTCCTTCTCGTCCTCCTCCTCATCCTCCTCGTCCTCCTCCTCCTCTTCCTCCTCCTTGTCCTCCTCCTCCTTCTCCTCCTCCTCCTCCTCCTCCTCCTCTTCCTCGTCGTTTTCGTCCAGAGCAGAGTTGAGGTCGCCCTGTGCTCATCGGCGACTTCGAAGGGTGTGGTTCGGAAAAAGTGTGGTTTTTAGCATTGGGGGAAACGGGGTCGTCGTCGTCGTCGTCGTCGTCGTCGTCGTCGTCGTCGTCGTCGTCGTCGTCATGAGGGAAGCGGGTCCTGGACCCTGGTGCCTCCCCCCATGACGAGTTGTTCATCCTGAGCCGTTCTCTGGCAGTCCTGGGGGTCGTCGAGAGCCCCGAGGGCCCAAAAACCGAGACAAACCTCAGGATCCGTTCCCCTCAGGGCCCGTTTTCCCTTGTGGGGGGGACGGGCGAGGGCCTCGACGGAGATCTCCGCCGCGCCCCGACGAGGGCTCTCATCGTACCTCTGGCGCAGCGTGGTGGCCCCCTTGGAGCCCCGACGGCGCCGATCGCAAACCACACCCTGGCGCAACCACACCCGGTGTACTCGCCGAGGTAGTCCCTCGAGGAGGAGGAGGAGGAGGAGGAGGAGGAGGAGGAGGAGGAGGAGGAGGAGGAGGGAGGGAGGGAGGGAGGGAGGGAGGGAGGGAGGGAGGGAGGAGGAGGATGGAGAGGAAGGAGGAAGAGGGTGAGGGAAAACTAAGGAGTGAGGAGGAGGAGGGAGGAGGAGGAGGAAGAGGAGGAGGATGAGGAGGAGGAGGAGGAGGAGGAGGAGGAGGGGGAAGAGGAGGCTGGCTGGGACGGCTGCGTCCCTGGGCTGCCCCCAGAGCCCCAACGCCTCGACAGATGGAACGCCGCGGCCCTGCGCAGCTTTCGGCCTCTGGGGGCTCTCGCCAGGCCCCAGGGCTGAGGGGCAACGATAGGGGGGGACTGGCATAGGGGGGGGTGGTGCATCGACCTAGAATCGGCGATATAGAAGGGGCCTTGACCTAAGGAACCCTAAATCCGCCGGCCCCCTTGTGGGGCCACCAGGCTGTAGGACCGTGATTCGCAGTTTCCTGTACCAGTTGTAGTTTGTAGTTTCCAGTGTTACAGTTCTGCTTCTTGCTGGTTACTGTAACTAGTTGACTTCTTGCTGGTTACTGTAACTAGTTGATAGTTGATTGACCGCGCGAGGGGGGGGAGGCCCAAACAAGACTTTTAGCCTCCCCTGGGCGCGTTGTCTGAATTGCTGGGTGGACTCGAAATCGACACCCCTCACGCAGACCCGCGGGGTCAGGGTCCAAAAGCACAGGGGATTTGCCACATTTCTGAAATTCGGTGCCACCCCTCACGCAGATCCGCGGGGTCAGGGTCCAAAAACACATGGGATTTGCCACATTTCTGAAATTCGGTGCCACCCCTCACGCAGATCCGCGGGGTCAGGGTCCAAAAACACATGTGATTTGCCACATTTCTGAAATTCGGTGCCACCCCTCACGCAGGTCCGCGGGGTCAGGGTCCAAAAACACATGGGATTTGCCACATTTCTGAAATTCGGTGCCACCCCTCACGCAGATCCGCGGGGTCAGGGTCCAAAAACCCAGGGGATTTGCCACATGTCTGAAATTCGGTGCCACCCCTCACGCAGATCCGCGGGGTCAGGGTCCAAAAACACAGGGGATTTGCCACATTTCTGAAATTCGAACCCATCACGCACATCCATCGCAAGGCGTGGTAACCCAAACTGCGAGAACTCCCTCGGCCCTTTCATCGCAAGGTGTGGTAACCAAGCCCTTAAACCATACACGTCTTACCAATCGCCAGGTGTGGAAACCCCTCTTGTGATCAGTTGGTTTTGCTGATTGCGACTCGGCTTCGCATGAAGTTTCGATACTGCTTCACGACAGCGCCAAGGCCTCATGACTTAGCTCTTCTATGGCCCATTCTCCGAGAGAGGGGGCCGGCGGCAGGGGGCGAAGCCCTTACGGATAAGGAACGAGGCCCATTTTTCCCATAAGTTCAACCTCGATTTCCCATGGAAAACCTCAGGATAACCCGAGGTAAACTTTGAAACAAACAAGGAACACCGAGCCCCTACCCAACGAAAAGGGTTCCTTCCTCAGTGCCCCGACTGTACATCGCCAAGAGATCGGCGATATGCCCCCAATCGTGAATCCGCACCTGCCTGGGCAGGTTGGGGCCGTCGGGCCCCTATCGGCGTTCAATGGGCGGTTGCCAAGAAGGGGGCGTCCAAAAGGGGGGGGCGCAAATCATGGCCGGCGGCATGTGCGCGGCCCAGGGGGGGGCCAGGGACGCAATGAAATGAGAAGAGGCGCCATGAAATCAAAGGAAATATCATGGCCCACGCCGTGATATCCATGCCCCCTAGTCATCCTCCCCCCTCCAGGCCGCCCCCGACTAATGCTATCACCCCTATCTTTGCCCCGAAGGCCGTACAAGACGACTCTGATGCAAAGCAGGTCCTTGGGGAGGGGTCAGGACGACTTCTGCGGGCCCCGGTTTGAAACGAAGCACATCGGCCAACTCGGCTTATGGCTCCTCCTCCTCCTCCTCCTCCTATCTCCTCCTCCTCCTCCTCCTCCTCCTCCTCCCCCTCCTCCTCCCCCTCTTCCTCCCCCTCCTCTCCTCCTTCCTCCCTCTCTTCCTAACTCCCCCTCCTCCTCTTCCTCCTCCTCCTCCTCCTCCTCCTCCTCTTTCCCCTCCTCCTCCTCCTCCTCCTCCTCCTCCTCCTCCTCCTCCTCCTCCTCTTCGTGCGCAACCCTCGCCCTTGCCAGGAGGAGCAGCTGGCCGGCGAGCGGGACGACCTGGTAGTACGAGTAGGCGGCGAACACCGCGGAGAGCCAGGTGCAGAACACCCCGGGCACAGCGGCGCCGAGCCTCAGAAAGCGCAAGGTTCGCGAGGGACTGCTTGCTAGAAGAAGAATAATAATACTAAGAAGAAGAAGAGGAAGAAGAATCAGAAGAAGAACAAACAAATAAGCATAATTTGTTGGCGCTCCGCGCGGAGCGCCAAAAGTTCATGTTTATGTGGTGCTTTCTTATTCGGCGCAGGGTTCGCTAGGTGAGCTTTTTTTGGTTCGGCGTTTCGGCATTGGGCGGAAAGGGGGGGGAGGGGTGGTGATTTGGCTCTGGACCTCTGCTGAATGCGACTGTTTGCAACAGGGCGTCCATTATGGGGGAGGCTCCACCTGCTCGAAACAGGCGCCCAAAAACAGCCAAGATCCACTCCAATGGTGGGGGAGGGGGGGGTGCGAGGATCCGCGCCGGTCGGCAAAAGAATAGATAAAAAACGCTCACTAGGGACTGGTCGCCCCCTAGGACGACCCAAACCCTCCTGAAACCCATCCGGAACCTTCCGAAGCGCCTCCCGGAGCCCTTCGGGGAGGACCCTCGATGGAATTCGGGGAGGTTTCGGCCCTGTTTGGGGGGAACCAATACCTACGGGACCCTGGATTTTCCAGGCAGAGCCTCCTCTCCACGTTGTTGATTGTGTTCCAGGTGTCTCCGACGCAGAGGTGCAGCATCAGGGCCAGGATGGTGGCGTCGCAGAGGTGCCCAACCTGCTGCCAGACGAGCACCGAGGACGCCGCCCGCAGTGGGCCGATGATCAGGACCCACATGATGGGGAAGAACACCTACAGGGGCTCAAGGGTACACACATAGAAAGAAACAAATCCAAGGATCCCCCATATGCTTACTGTAGTTTTCGTCTTCCCCTCCACTCCATTCCCAATATCTTCTAATCTGTTGCTGGAGGTCGACTTTTACTCGCGTGCGTGTCTGCTTTTCTCTCCTGATAACCCCGGGGGGGGTCCAGCTCGGCATCACGCGGTCGTTGAAGCCGCGCGAGGTCTCGCCCTGCCAGCGCGACGAGATCTAGACATCTCCTCCGCCCCTGGCCGGGCCCATCCTGAGCTCAGGTGCGGTGCACAGAGGAACAACACACGGCACAACCATGAACTTTCGACTTTCGGAGCTCCGCGCCGATTTCTTGGATCGGCGCTGGATCCCCCCTCCCTGGCGCGCGGCGCGCGCCAGGGGTGGCGCCGGAGGCGCCGCCAGGGGGGGCCCGGCGCCGATCCAAGATATCCGCGCGGAGCTCCGAAGGCTCCACGCTTCTGCAGCTCTGTGCTCCTCGAGTGCACGCGCGGCCCCTTCAAGACGAAGCCAGGGGCGAGGAGCACATCGGGCGGAGGTGCAGCGAACATCTCCAAGGTCCGGCGGCTCCGGAGGACGTCTCGGGCGCCGCGGCCTTCTCGGAGCGTGCCGGAGCGCCCTGAGAGCCTGCTGGAACGCTCTGGGCGGGACTC
>CAUYUJ010009190.1:30076-35694 GCA_963575745.1 Prorocentrum cordatum
GTGATAGTCGGTGTTTCCATCAGTAGTTTGGTGGAGCTGCACCTGTGAATACCAATGGTGGTTTTGGCGTCATTAATCGGCTTCGCTTCTACTTCATCGGCGGTCAGGTGGGCTCCTTCCTCGCAGGACCGTGCTTCAAGTTTAACGAGGACCCATCCTCCCTCCTCCTCTTCTGAGCTCCGAGGCTGGGTGGGCGGGCAGTCAGAGGGTAGTCCTCGATCAGTCGCTTCGCGACTGGCGTCACTCACTCCTCCTCCGCCTCCTCCTCCTCCTCCTCCTCCTTCCTCCTCCTCCTTCCCCTCCTCCCCCCCCCTCCTCCTCCTCCTCCTCCTCCTCCTCCTCCTCCTCCTCCTCCTCCCTCCGCCTCCTCCCCCTCCTCCTCCTCCTCCACCTCCTCCTCCTCCTCCTCCTCGTCGTCCTCCTCCTCCTCCTCCTCCTCCTCCCCTCCTCCTCTCCTCCTCCTCCTCCTCCTCCTCTTCCTCCTCCTCCCCTCTCCTCCTCCTCCTCCTCCTCCTCCTCCTCCTCCTCCTGCTCTCCTCCTCGTCCTCGTCCTCCTCCGCCTCCTCCTCCTCCTCCTCCTCCTCCTCCTCCTCCTCCTCCTCATCATCATCCTCCTCCTCATCCTCCTCCTCCTCCTCCTCCTCCTCCTCCTGCTCCGCCTCCTCCCCCCCTGCCCCTCCCCCTCTCCTTCCCCCTCCCCTCCGCCGCCGCCTCCTCCTCCTCCTCCTCCTCCTCCACCTCCTCCTCCTCCTCCTCCTCCTCCTGCTCCTCTCCCCCTCCCCCCCCCTCCTCCTCCTCCTCCTCCTCCTCCTCCTCCTCCTCCTCTCCTGCTCCTGCTCCTGCTCCTCCTCCTCCTCCTCCTCCTCCTCTCCTCCTCCTCCTCCCTCCTCCCTCCTCCCCTCCTCCCTCCTCCCCCTCCTCCCTCCTCCTCCTCCCTCCTCCTCCCAACCTCCTCCCTCCTCCCTCCTCCTCCCCCCTCCCTCCTCCTCCTCCTCCTCCTCCTCCTCCCTCCTCCTCCTCCTCCTCCTCCTCCTCCTAGGTTGGTTCCCTAGCGAGGGCCCGCGCAGCCGTCTTGCCCTTGGGCGGCCGCGGCCCCGCGACAATGGGAGCCACCAGCGCCGAGAGCGCGAAGTGACCTGGAGACGTGGAGAGCATCATTCGGGGCGACCTGGATGGCGTGGACCGAATGCGCCCAGCAGGAGTCCGCAGACGTCTAGTGCTCCACGTGCGCGGGCAAGCCGCCCTGGATCTCGGACTGGTCGAGCTGGGCTTCGGCACATCCTGGCCAGCCTCGCCATTTGACCACGGATTCGTCGAAGGGTGGCTGCAGGAACCCGCGTGCTCAAATGGCGGGCCATACCCAAGGATTCGAGAGGCAAGCTTAAATTGTGCAGCAAGACGTGCACAGAGCCTGAGGGCTGTCCTGTTGGGCGTCTTGGAGGCGATTGGGGAGTGCAGGGGGAAAGTCGACCCTCTGGGGGGACCCGCGTGCGAGAAGTGGGAGGCGAAGATCGAGCCCGACACGACCAGCTGCAGTGCAGAGAGCAGGGCGTGCGAGGGGACGAGGGCGAGGGCAGAGAACGAGGCGCGGGATGCGAGGCAGGACCGCAGCGGGCGCGAGGCACGGACGGCGACGACGGAGCCCGCCGCGAGCCCCTGTGAGAAGCGGGAGGCGAAGACAGAGCCCAGTATTGGGAAGGGGCCCTGGGACACACACACACACACATAAATACACACAAATAAAACTATTCCCCGTATTCTTCCATATGTTTTGGATGTTCGCCTTCCCCCCGCTTCCCATATGTTTCCATATGTTCTGGGGGATCGACGATTCATTGTGTCTGTGTGTTTTTTCCCTCCTGAAATATGACCAGCTACAGCGAAGCGATCAGGGCGTGCGAGAAGGGAACGGCGAAGTTGAAGCCCGACGAGCCCAGCTACAGCTCTGTGAACAGTGAGCGCGGCAATTCGGAAGCCAAGCTGGAGTCCGACATGATCCGCTACAACACTGCGATCAGGGCAACAGTGGCGGAAGCAAAGTTGGAGCCCAATAGCACCAGCGTTTTCCCCTCGTCACCTCTCGTCGCCACGGCTGGATCAGTGAAAACAGCATGTGGCTCGGTTGCGGAGGCGAAGTTGGAGCCAAACGTGATCAGCTACAGCGCAGCGAGCGAGAGAGGAGCATGGGAGGCAAAGATAGAGCCCAACGTGACCAGCTACAGCGAAGCGATTAAGGCGTGTGAGGAGGGAACGGGGAAGTTGGATCCCGACATACCCAGCCCTAGCCCTGTGAACGGTGAGCGCGAGAAGTCAGAGGCGAAGATGGAGCCCGACACGATCCGCTACAACGCCGCGATCAGGGCAACAGTGGCGGAGGCAAAGCTGGAGCCCAATATCACTAACGTTTCACCCTCGACTCCCCTCGTCGCCACGGCTGGATCCGAGAAAACGGAGTGCGAGAAGCGGGAGGCGAAGTTGGAGCCAGACATCGTCAGCTCCAGCGCGGGGACCAGCGCGTGCGAGAAGGTGAAGGCGAAGCTGGAGCCCGACACCCCGACTCACAGCTCTGAGAACAGCGAGTGCGCAAAGACGGAAGCAAAGGTGGAGCCCGACGCGATCTGCTACAGCGCCGCAGCCAGGGCGTGCGAGAAGGAGAAGACGAAGCTCGAGACGGAAGAGCCAAGCGGCACAAGCATGGCGATGTGGCGGGCGCGAGCCGAGATCTCCCGCAAGTGGCCGGGCCCGAACAGGTGGCAGGAGGATGAGGCGAAGCCGAAGCCCGACGTCGTCAGCTACAACGAGGAAATCCTCGAGGGGGTCCTCGAGGAGGCCAGACGCACGACGAGAAGTGCGAGAAGTGGGAGGCGAAGACTGCGCCCGGCATCATCGGCTACAGAGCTGGGAGCAGGGCGTGCGAGAAAGGCGCGGGCGAGCGCCGAGGCGAGCGCCTGAGCGCGGACGCCCCATACCCTGGACGGGAGCCCCTTGAGAATGGGGGCATGCCTGTGGGAGGGGCAAGCGCCTCGGGAGTAGACAGGCATCGCGGTTGGGGAGGAACCTCTGGAACTCCTCCTCCTCCTCCTCCTCCTCCTCCTCATCTTTCCTATCCTCCTCCTCCTCCTCCTCCTCCCCCTCCTCCTCCTCCTCCTCATCCTCCTCCTCCTCCTCCTCCTCCGCCTCCTCCTCCTCCTCCTACTTCCTCCTTCCTCCTCCCCTCCCCTCCCCTCCCCCTCCCCCTCTCCCTCCTCCCCCCTCCTCCTCCTCCGCCTCCTCCTCCTCCTCCTCCTCATCCTCCTCCTCCTCCTCCTCATCCTCATCGTCCTCCTTCTCTTCCTCCCTTCCTCCTTCCTCCTCACTCTTCCTCCTCCTCCTCCTCCTCCTCCTCATCCTCTCCTCCTCGCCCTCCCATCCTCCTCATCCGCCTCCTCCTCCTCCTCCTCCTCCTCCTCCTCCTCCTCCTCCCCCTCCTCCTCCTCATCCGTACCCTCCTCCTCCTCCTCCTCCTCCTCCTCCTCCTCCTCCTCCTCCTCCTCCTCCTCCTCCTCCTCCTCCCGCTCCCCTCCTCCTCCTCCTCCTCCTCCTCCTCCTCCTCTCCTCCTCCTCCTCCTCCTCCTCCTCCCCCTCCTCCCCTCCTCTCCGCCCCTTCCCCATCCCCCTCATCTGCCTCTTCCTCCTCCTCCTCATGGCCCCTCCTCCCTCCTCTCTTCCTCCTCCTCCGCCTCATCATTCCCCCTCCTCGTCATCCTCCTTCTCCTCCTCCTCCTCCTCCGCCTCCTCCTCCTCCTCCGCCTCATCGCCATCTCCATCTCGATCTCCATCTCCATCTTCTCATCCTCCGCCTCCTCGTATTACTAGTATATGTGTTCGCAGTATCCGTAATATTACGACTAGTTGTATTAGTGGTAGTGGTAGTTTAAACATTAAAATGATTGTTCGTAATAGTAGTGTTCAGAGTAGTATTACTACTGGCATTTCGAGTTTAGTAATAAAATTACAGTTGTGAGTATTACCGGTATACGTACGTTTCGCATGGTTCACGTCAGTATGCGTGTGCGTCTTAGCAGTATGAATCGTATTGTTCTGAGTGTGATGACTAATCTTAGTCTGCTTAGTATGCGTCGTCTTCATATTAGCCCTGCTCTTAGATTTACGTATTATATGAATGGTATTAGTATCCTCAGTCGTCGTACCCTCAGGGTTCGTACTCTTCGTAGTATTCATGACATCGTTCGTAATATGCAAATAAATATGATTCGTATTAGCAGTCGTAGTCTTAGTCGTCGTTATCGTATGGCCATTCTTAGTATTACTCGTCTTCGTACGTTCCTTATTAGTATTAGTGCTCGTCGTCTTAGTATGTTTAGTGTTCCTCCTCCTCCTCCTCCTCATCTTCCTCCTCTGCCGCCTCCTCCGCCTCCTCCTCCTCCTCCGCTTCCGCTTCCTCCTCCTCCTCCTCCTCCTCCTCCTCCTCCTCCTCCTCCTCCATCTCCTCCGTCTCCTCCATATCCTCCTCCTCCGCCTCCTCCTCCGCCTCCACCTCCACCTCCACCTCCACCTCCTCCTCCTCCTCCTCCTCTGCCTGCTCCTGTTCCTCGTGTTCCTCCTCGTGCTCCTCCTCCTCCTCCTCCTCCTCCTCCTCCTCCTCCGCATCATCAGCATCATCATCATCATCATCATCATCATCATCATCATCATCATCATCATCATCATCATCATCATCATCATCATCATCATCATCATCATCATCATCATCATCATCAGCATCATCATCATCATCATCATCATCATCATCAGCAGCAGCAGCATCAGCATCGACATCATCATCATCATCGTCGTCGTCAACATCATCAACATCCTCAGCAGCAGCATCGTCATCAGCATCATCATCATCATCATCATCATCAGCAGCAGCAGCAGCATCATCACCACCGCCACCACCACCACAACCATCATCATCATCAACATCAGCATCATCATTACCATCATCCGCCTCATCACCATCAAAGCAGTATCATCAACAGCAGCAGCATCATCAAGATCAGCATCATCAGCATCATGTTCATCAGCATCATCATCATCAGCATCATCAGCAGCAGCATCAGCATCATCGTCATAATCCTCATCCTCATCCTCCTCCTCCGCCTCCTCTTGCTCCTCCTACTCATCATCCTTCTCCTCCTCCTCCTCGTTATCGTCCTCGTCCTCTTCCTCCTCCTCCTCCTCCTCATCCTCCTCCTCCTCATCCTCATCTTCCTCCTCCTCCTCCTCCTCCTCCTCCCTTCCTCCTCCTCCTCATCCTCCCCCTCCTCCTCCTCTCCTCCCTCCTCATCCTCCTCCTCCTTCTCCTTCTCCTCCCCCTCCCCCTCCTCCTCCTCTTCCTCCTCCTCATCTGTAACATCATATTCCTCACTCCTCCTCCTGTGCCTCCTCGTCCTCCTCCTCCTCCTCTTCCTCATCATCATCATCATCATCATCATCATCATCATCATCATCATCATCATCATCATCATCATCATCATCATCATCATCACCATCACCATCACTAGCACCATCATCAGCATCAGCATCATCATCATCAGCATCATCATCAGCAGCAGAAGCATCATCATCAGCAACAG
>CAUYUJ010009191.1:0-25000 GCA_963575745.1 Prorocentrum cordatum
GGAGGAGGAGGAGGAGGAGGAGGAGGAGGAAAGGCTTCGCGGGAGAGGCCCCTCCCAGGGCGCGCTCCCTGGAGCCTCTGGGGGCCTCCTGGGGGGATCTCGATCCCCAGGAGAGGCCTTCGGAGGTTGATAGATCTCCTATTCGCCTTTTTCGGTTCGCGAGAGGGCGTCACGGCCGTCATTTTTGGGGTTCCAGGTCCGTCGGTTTTGGTCCTAGGCCGTTTTCACTACAGGGGTTTTACTAAAGGGAGGTTTGTCGACCGCCGAGGCCTGTATGGGATTGACGTCCGTGCAGAGGAGTGCTCGGATCCCGGTTGGGGGGCCGGTTGTCTTGCCGGAGGCGTCGCCCGTGGGATGATGGGAGCTGTCTAATGGGAGGGCTGTGAGTGTGAGGGGTGGGGTGGGGGGAGGGGAGAGGCGAGATGGGTGCGGGGGGAGGCCACCCGCAGCTCTCTCCGCACGGCTGCCAGCGCGGGCCCCGCGCGGCCTTCGGCGCCCGCCCCTCCGGGGGGCGGCCGTCCCCCCCCCGCGCGCTGTGTGCTGGGCCGTCTCCGTGCCGAGCTCGCCTCGGACGCGCCCCGGCGCTGGCTCGACCTGCGAGCTGGGTCCAGCTCGCCGCTGATCCAAGCCGCGTGCTGGGCCGTGGCGCGCCGTGGCGCCCGCCGCAGCCTGCCCGCTCCCTCGTCGTCCCGCGCGCAAGGACGACCGTCTTCCGTTGGACTCCCTGGGGGAGCTGCGCTTGCGGCCTCCCCTCCCGCCTGGCTCCCGGAGCTGCGCCGGGCGGGTGGGCGGATCCCTGGGTGACCTCCTCGGGGTGCCGAGTGGGGCCGTGAACGCGTGGGCGCTGTATCTGCTCGGTGCCGCCTCGCCCGCAGTTGCGGGCATCCTTCTTCGTGAGGCCGCGTCCCTCTCCGCCAGATTTAAGTCGGGCCTGTCACTCTACAGGGGGAATGTTCAAAAATAGTCAAGGAAAAAGTCCGGGGACCATTTTCAGTATTTCTGTAGATGTGTGGCGTATTTTTTTTTGTCTATTTTTGTGTTTTCGTCCAAAATCCCC
This sequence comes from Prorocentrum cordatum, assembly GCA_963575745.1. NCBI lineage: Eukaryota > Dinophyceae > Prorocentrales > Prorocentraceae > Prorocentrum > Prorocentrum cordatum. The sequence continues at coordinate 1,058 of CAUYUJ010009191.1, forward strand.
CTGTAGGGGGACAGGCCCGACCTGACGCCAGATCCTGGTGCCCCCCCTGGCCTGGCGCACCGCCCGTGGGCGGCGCTCGGCGCCGTGCCAGCGCCTTCTTCACGCCGCAGGGAGAGAGGCCTGGCCTCGACGGCCTCGGCGTCGGTGAGCTCTTCGAGCAGGTCTGCCAGTCTGCCTCGCGCCGCGGCAGCCCTTCGCGCTCGCTCTGGCCGAGTCGCTGTGCAGCGCCGCTTTGCACTTCGTGCCCTCTTGCCTTGAGCTGCCCTGCTGCCCCTCGCTGCGATTGGACGGGCGTAGGCAGCGTCACGTCGCAAACCTCGCCTTCATGCAATGAGTTGCTCGGCTGCCCTCCGCCAGTGGACTCTTCATTATCGTCATGTTACTGGCTCTCGACCAGGGTGCCGAGAGTCCTTCTGCCGCCTTCGCGCATCTCGTCGCGCAGAGGGCGCTCCAGCATGCGGCACGGCGCGCCGACGCTGGCGAGGCTGAGGGTGCCACCCTTCGCCCGCCGTTTCTGCCCGTGCCGCAGGGCCGCCGCCGTGTCGCGAAGGGCCTTCTGGGATGCCCCGGTGCCCCTCCGAGGCCCTCTCGGGTTGCCCCGGCGCGGGCCGCACGATCTCTGCCGGCAGGGCAGCCTCGTGGACGCCCGCGGTGGGCCCGGGCGAGCTGCGCCGCGGCCTCTCGCGGGCAGGCGGCGTGGGGGGCCAGCGTGGGCTCTCTGCCTGCGGGGCAGCGGCCGCCCTGTCAGGCGGCACGGGCTTCCTGGCGGGCACGGCAAAGGTCCAAGGCCCACACGGCAGCGCAGTGTCAAAAACCCGGCGATCGACGTTCGATCCATACCCCCGCTGCTGCCCCCCCCACTCTTCACCGAGCGCGTTCCACTAGTCGCAAAGTGCCTACTCGCAAACGTCTAAAAATCATATGTCTGCTCCGATGTAATTTATCGTAGATTCCCCGCGTCGGATCCAGGCCATTTGCGAGCAGTGACTTTGCAAGTAGTGGAACGCGCTTGCCTAACTCTGGGCGCCAGGTGCAGCTGGGTCATGATAGAAAACGTGGCCTTGGAGGTCAGACTTTTATATCCACACGCCTGCTCTGGCCCCTCGTGGGGGCGGGGCGTGAGCAGGGGCAGGTGAAAATGTCGATCGCCCCCCAACAAAAACAGTCTGATCTGGCAACAGAGGGCGCCAGGCAGTCCGTGCTGCCCGGCGACGGAGAGGACAGGCCTAGTGGTTGACACCAACACCGAGATCGGCGGTGTGCCTCCACCGAGGGAAGACGATCCCGATCTCGGTGATGGTGGTAATATCCTGGCTTCCAGGGTGGCCGAAAGATTGCCGCCCACACCGAAATCCAGGATCATCTTCCCCCTGTGGAGGCAACCCCCTGGGCTGGTGTTGGTGCCAATTTCCAGGCCTCCAAGGAGAGGACAGGGGCTGGCGGGGCTGGCGGTGCCATCTTTCATCGAGAAACACGCCGCCCTGGTGCTGTGGGCTGAGGGCCCCGTCCCGCTGGAGGCCTCGCACCTGGAGGCTGTGCGGTGGGCGGCCTCGGCGTCGGGGGCGGGCGGGCAGTGCGCGTGCGCTGGGCAGGCTCCGGAAGGGAGCGCCCGCCAACGCCCACGAGGAGCGGCCTGGCGCTCCCGTGCCCAGGGCCGCGGCAGCGCTTGTCACCGCGACCTGCGCGAGGGGTCTCTCTGGCTCGGAGCCAGCCTCGTCGAGGGGCTCTGCGTGCAGACTCCGCTCCTTGCCGCGGCACAGACACGGTTGGAGGCCCTGCGATGCGGTGCGATTGGGCAGGGGAGGTGGTTCTGCAGCGGCTGCGCAGGGAGCGTGGGAGGAGAGGAAAGGGAGGCGTGGGAGGCGAGGGAGGCGAGGGAATGGGAAGGGGGGGGAAGCGGAGGCGAGGGAAGGCGATTGGAGGGGGGTACGGGAGCTGGAGAGGCGGGAAGAGGGCGGGCCTGCTCGTACTGAGGCTCGTACCTTCATCCGCCTTCCAGCCCCTCCTCCTCCCCCTCCTGGTCGCCCCTCCTCCTCCTCCTCCTCCTCCTTTGGCGACGTTGGGCAAACCTTAGGACAAAGCCTGTGGCGTGAACCCCCTTCTGCTCCTCATCCTTCCTCCTCCTTCTCCTCTTCCTCCTCTTCCTCCTCCTCCTCTTCCTTCGACCGTCGGGCCCACATGGGCTTTGCGCTCACCCAGCAATGCATGCTCGACCCTTCCTTCGTGGACTGCCGATCTGGTCCTCCTCCTCCTCCTCCTCTTCCTCTTTATCCTTTACTTACGTTGACCAGACATGAAGAACGAGCTTGTTGTGTCGCTCCTCCTCCTCCTCCTCCTCCTCTTCCTCCTCCTCCTCCTCCTGCTCCTCCTCCTCCACCTCTAACGCAGAGTTTCGTGACAAGTTCGTGGAGCCCCGTGGTCCTCTGTACATAATGTGCTAGAGTAGCCCCGCGAAGGCGCACGCGGGCGGCTTGCTCGGCGGACTCGGGACCCTCTGTCCCCCCCTTCCTTGGGGAAACTTTCTATTCTTCCTCCTCCTCCTCCTCCGCCTCCGCCTCCTCCTCCTCCCCTCTCAGGAGGGGTAGCCGATGGGGAGCGTTGCGCAGCCCGCCAGCCCGCAGGTGGATGGACGGCGGCGGCGAAGGCGGCGCGCTCCCGCGCGCGTGCGAGCGGGCCCACTCGCTGGAGGTCAGGAGGAGGGGGAGGAGGAGGAGGAGGAGGAGGAGGAGGAGGAGGAGGAGGAGGAGGAGGAGGAGGAGGAGGAGGAGGAGGAGGAGGCCGAGGATGAGGGGGAACAAGAGGAGAAATGTGCTCGTTTTTCCCTACGTAGGCTCTGCCTAGAAGGGTTCTTACTCGGTATGCTTGAAGGGCCGGGCAGTGGTCCACGCCCCGGGCGGTTCCCCCAGTATCCGCCCCGCGGTTCCCCCAGTTACGTCCCCTTAGCTTAGCGTTGCTTATCTCATCTTAGCTCAACTTATTTCATCTTAGCTTGACTTAGCTTCATCTTAGCTCAGGTTTATCTTGGCTAGCTTACCTTAATCTTAGCATCGCTGAGCTTTAGCATAGCAGAGCACAGCATAGCATAGCATAGCGTAGCATAGCATAGCGCAGCATCGTATATCGTAGCATGGGTGTCATTCCCTACCTAGGCTCTGCTTAGAAGGTTAGCTTAGCTTAACTTAGCATAGCGCAGCGCTGCATTAACATACCACATCATATCATACCAAAACCAAGCATAGCACAGCATAGCGCAGCATAGCATAGCATATCACGACATAGCATAGCATAGCATAGCATATCATAGCGCAGCATAGCATGGCATAGCATACCATAGCATAGCATAGCAACTAATGCTGCTTTCCTAGGGGCTCCAACTTCTAGGTAGGGTCGCACTGGGGTAATCTTATTCACTGTTTTGCCCATTGGCGCGGGCCCTCGCACCCCCCTCCGTCCTGGCTGTTTTTGGCGCCTGTTTCAAGCAGGTGGGGTCCCCCCACAGGACGCACTGTTTGCAAACAGTCGCACTAAGCAGAGGTCCAGAGCCAGACCTCCCCCCTCCCCACCCTTTCCGCCCAATGTCGAAACGCCGAATAAGAAAACGATCACAAAACGAGGAGAGGGACGAACTGGAGGAGTCGGAGGAGGACCCGCAGGAGGAGGAGGAGGAGGCGAGGGAAGACCTGAGGCGGCCCCAGAGGGTCCCAAGACGGCCCTGGAACCCGCCCAGACCGCAGATGGCCTCCAGACCGCCCGCGAAACCTCATGATGGTCCCAAGACGCCCAATAGAGGCCCAAAAGAGGCCCCCAAGAAGCTCACAAGAGCCTCCCAAGAGGCCCCCAGAAGGCCAACATTCGCCAAACATTCTAAGGAGAAACAGTGTAACAAATTAGCTTGGCGAAGGACCCAACCATATGCAGTTGTGAATGCCGTCGTTGTATGTATTGCATTCGGAGGAGCTCCCTGTAGGGCCACGAAACGTGTGAGGGGTGTGACAAAGTTTGTCCAGTGGGCGCATGCGAAAGCGGCCACTTGGGCCGTCGGTGGAATTCCCTGTGGGTGTGCCGAAATTGGTGCGGTGGGCGCATGCGAACGCAGCCACTGGGGCCGTCGGTGGGGCCGCGAAACGTGTGATGGGTGTGCCGAAATGGGTGCGGTGGGCGCATGCGAACACAGCGACTGGCGCCTTCGGTGGAGCTCCCTATGGGGCCACGAAACGTGTGAGGGGTGTGCTGGCATGGGCGTGGGTGACGCATGCGGGCGGTGGCACTGTGGCCTTCAGTGGAGCTCCCTATGGGGCCACGAAACGTGTGAGGGGTGTGACGAAATGGGTGTGGGTGACGCATGCGGGCGGTGGCACTGGGGCCTTCGGTGGGGCTCCCTATGGGGCCACGAAACGTGTGAGGGGTGTGCTGGCATGGGCGTGGGTGACGCATGCGGGCGGTGGCACGGGGGCCTTCGTTGGAGCTTCCTATGGGGCCACGAAGTGAGGGGTGTGCCGGAATGGGCGTTGGTGACGCATGCGGGCGGTGGCACTGGGGCCTTCGGTGGAGCTCCCTATGGGGCCACGAAACGTGTGTTGAGTGTGCCGACGTGGGTGTGGGTGACGCATGCGGGCGGTGGCGCTCTGGCCTCCGTTGGAGCTCCCTATGGGGCCACGAAATGTGTGAGGGGTGTGCCGGAATGGGCGTGGGTGACGCATGCGGGCGGTTGCACCAGGGCCTACGTTCGAGCTCCCTATGGGGCCACGAAGCGCGTGAGGGGTGTGACGAAATGGGTGTGGGTGACGCATGCGGGCTGTGGCAGTGCGGCCTTCGGCGGGGCTCCCTATGGGGCCACGAAGCGCGTGCGGGTTGTGCCGAAAAAGGCGTGGGTGACGCATGCGGGCGGTGGCGCTGTGGCCTTCCGTGGAGCTCCCTATGGAGCCACGAAACGTGTGAGGGTTGTGCCGAAATGAGTGTGGGTGACGCATGCGGGCGGTGGCACTGGGGCCTTCGGTGGAGCTCCTTATGGGGCCACGAATTGAGGGGTGTGCCGGAATGGGCGTGGGTGACGCATATGGGCGGTGGCATTGGGGCCTTCGGTGGAGTCCCTATGGGGCCACGAGGCGTGTGAGGAGTGTGCCGAAATGGGTGTGGGTGACGCATGTGGGCAGACGAAACGTGTGAGGGGTGTGCCTCCAACGAAGGCCCCGGTGCCACCGCTCGCATGCGTCACCCACGCCCATTTCGGCAGACACACCTCACACGTTCCGTGGCCCCATACGTAGCTCCAGTGAAGGCGCCTGTGCCACCGCCCGCATGCATCACCCACACCCATTTCGTCACACCCCTCACCAATTTCGTGGCCCAATAAGCAGCTCCGACGAAAGCCCACTGCCACCGCCCGCATGCGTCACCCACACACATTTCGTCACATCCCTCACACGCTTCGTGGCCTCAAAGGGAGCTCCACCGAAGGCCCTAGTCCCAACGCCCGCATGCGTCACCCACGCCCATGTGGCACACTCCTCACACGTTTCGTGCCCCCATAAGGAGTTCCACCAAAGGCCACAGTGCCACCGCCCGCATGCGTCACCCACAACCATTTCGGCACACACCTCATACGTTACGTAGCCCGTAGGGAGCTCCACCGAAGGCCACAGTGCCGCCGCCCGCATGCGTCACAACACCAATTTCGGCACACCCCTCACACGTTTCGTGGCCCCATAGGGAGCTCCACGAAGGCCCTAGTCCAAACGCCCGCATGCGTCACCCACACCCCATTTTCGGCACACCCCTCACACGCTTCGTGGCCAATAGGGAGCTCCACTGAAGGCCACAGTGCCACCGCCCGCATGCGTCACCCACCACCCATTTCGTCCCACACACTCACACGTTTCCCCCATACCCTATTGGGCCACGAAGCGTGGTGAGGGGTGTGTGCCGAAATGTGTGTGGTGTGACGCATGCGGGCGGTGGCACTGTGGCCTTCGGTGGAGCTCCCTATGGGGCCACGAAGCGTGTGAGTGGTGTGCCGAAATGGGTGTGGGTGACGCATGCGGGCGGTGGCACTATGGCCTTCGGTGGAGTTCCTCATGGGGCCACGAAGCGTGTGAGGAGTGTGCCGACATGGGTGTGGGTGACGCATGCGGCCGTTGGGACTAGGGCATTCGGTGGATCTCCCTATGGGGCCACGACGCGTGAGGTGTGTCTGCCGAATTGGGTGTGGGTGACGCATGCGGGCGGTGGCACTGTGGCCTTCAGTGGAGCTCCCTATGGGCTACGAAACCTGTGAGGGGTGTGCCGAAATGGGTTTGGGTGACGCGTGCGGGCGGTGGCACTGTGGCCTTCGGTGGAGTTCCCTATGGGGCTCCGAAGCATTGTACTGGGTGGGTGAACTGCAGTGAGGAGGGGGGATGGGGGAGGAGGGAGGAGGAACGAAGGAGGAGACGCGGGGACCGTTTCTTCAGAACGAGGACCCAAGACCACAGGATGGTTGGGAAAAACATAAATCTTGCCTCACCCCTTCCAAGGAACCTTCGAGGCCTCAGGATGATCCAACAACGGCTGTCGACGAGGAGCCCCAAGAACGTCCAAGACGGTCGCCTGGAGCCCCCATGACCCTTCAAGATGGCTCCGAGACGGCCGAAAATGGCTTCGAGACAGCCCTCGAGACCGCCAAGACGGCCCCAGATAGCCTTCAGACAGCCCCAGGCAGCTTATGATGGCCCCTGGACGGTCCCAAAAGCCACTCAAGAAGATCCCTCCAAAAGGATCCCAAAAGTTACCAAGAGGCCACCAAGAGGCGAGAATCATCGAAGACCAAAGGAAAATTAGCCTGGCGAAGGACCCAACCATATGCAGTTGTGAATACCGCGATTGTGGATCTCATCTTCGCTCGCGCTCCCTATGGGGCCACGAGCCGTGTGAGGGGGCGTGCCGAAATGCGTGGCGGGGTCCCCAATACGTACAAAGACGATCGCCCTGAGTGCGCGAGACTGAGACCGGGTGAGCCTGAGCGCGAGTAAGTCTGATTGTGAATGTGTCTGCGTGCGAATCAGTCTACGTGCATCAATGTCGACGCCCATGTCGGCACGCCCCTCACGAGGATCGCGCCCGCTTCCTTCCCCTTCTTTTTCTGCCTCTTTGCCCGTGCACGCCGATGTCCATGGCTGCGGGCGCGGCGCCGCACTGAGTCCCCGCGACGCACGCTGGTCGCCCCGAAGGGGTCCCGGCGACGCGCGCGGGTCGTCCGCTGCGCGGAGCAGAGAGAGTGCTAGCTGGCTGGGTGATAGCGGGCAAGACTGTGGCCGCTGGGCAGAGCGACGACGGGGGCGAGCGAGGCTCTGGGCAGAGCGCAGCGCGGAATTCCCGCGACGCGCGCTGGTCGCCCCGAGGGTCCCAGCGACGCGCGCGGATCGCCCGCGGCGCGAGGCCAAACAGTCAGACCGTCGAGAGACGGCGAGTCTCGGGCGGGCCGCTCCTCAGGTCAAGCCTCGCGGATAAACTCGGTGAAGCCCATCTCCCTGGCGAGGGCCGTCGCTTCCCTTCTGCACCGCTTCGTGCGCGCCGCAAACTGCTCCAGCTGCTTCCGCAACGTGTGCCAAAATGGGGCGGCGGCGCATGCGAGTTCCGCCACTGGGACCTTAGGTGGAGCTCCCTATGGGGCCACAAAACGTGTGAGGGGTGTGCCAAAATGGGCGGCGGCGCCATGTGAGTTCCGCCACTGGGACCTTAGGTGGAGCTCCCTATGGGGCCACAAAACGTGTGAGGGGTGTGCCAAAATGGGGCGGCGGCGCCATGCGAGGTCTGCCATTGGGACCTTAGGTGGAGCTTCCTATGGGGCCACGAAACGTGTGAGGGGTGTGCCAAAATGGGGCGGCGGCGCCATGCGAGTTTCGCAACTGGGACCTTATGTGGAGCTCCCTATGGGGCCACGAAACGTGTGAGGGGTGTGCCAAAATGGGGCGGCGGCGCCATGCTGCGAGTTCCGCCGCTGGGACCTTAGGTGGAGCTCCCTATGGGGCCACAAAACGTGTGAGGGGTGTGCCAAAATGGGGCGGCGGCGCCATGCGAGTTCCGCCACTGGGACCTTAGGTGGAGCTCCCTATGGGGCCACGAAGCGTGTGAGGGGTGTGCCGAAACAGAAACGTGCGGAGAGCAAAAGCCAGGATGGGGAGGAGGGAGGAGGGGGAGGAGGAAGGAAGGAGACGCGGGGCACCGTTTTTTTCAAAACGAGGACCCAACACCACAGGATGGTTGGGAACAATATGTTGTCAAGAACTCGCCTTTTCTCTTGCGAGGGGCCTCTCAGGCCGGCCTCAGGGTGGTCCAACAATGGCCCACGAGGAACCCCAAAGCGGCCCAAGGCGGTCGCCTGCGAAACCCTTCAATATGACTCCTAGACGGCCGAAGATGGCTTCGAGGCGGCCTCGAGACCGACAAGACGGCCCCCAGATAGCCTCCAGACAACCCCAGACAGCTTAAGATGGCCCCCGGACGGCCCCGAAAGGCCATCATGAGGCTCCCAAGAGGCTTCCAAGAGGTTTCCAAGAGACGAGCACCATTGTAAAACAGTTGAAAACTGGTTTTTGCAGAACTTGCCTTTACGTTTCCGAGGGGCCTCACAGGCTTCAGGATGGTCAAAAAACGGCCCACGAAGGGCCCCAAAACGGCCCAAGACGATCGACAGGGCCCCCCCAGGCTTTTCCAGATGGCTCCGAGGCGGCCGAGGGCGCTTTCGAGTTTCGGAACTCCCTGACTTCCTGTCTTCGCCAGTGTGCCCCGCTTACAGACAATATTTTCGGGAACGCATCCTGTTGAGGCAGGTACAGGCCGCGGAAACAATAGCGAGCGCGCATGCCACATTCATCGGTCCACGCCTCCCCCTCCCCCAGATGCTCAAAGTTGGCGTTGGGTCTGATGAGTTGCACTTCGACCGCAGTCTCCCCTGCGCGTGCCAACTTTGAGTTTTGGGAAGCGGGGGAGTGTCCCCTAGTTCTGAAGCCTCGCGCGGGCCTCTCTGGGTCCTCCTGTGCCGTGCGCTGCTCCTCTTGCGCCGTCTTGGGGCCGTCTTGGGCCATCTCGGGCGCCTTTGGGGCCGCCCTGGGGCCATCTTGGACCGTCCTGGGCCATTCTCGGGCCCCACTTGGGGTCCTCATGGGCCGTCTTGGGCGCCTCTTGGGTTGTTTCTGGGGCCGTCTGCCTTTGTGCCTGGCCGGCTCCCGAGCAGGCAACGACGAGAAGCGATGACGTTGCTGCTGGTGCTAATGGCCCTCGGCACCACAGGGGGCACTCCCCAGGGGCGTTCGAGGCTTGGGGGTGGCGCCCTTTGGGATCTCCTCAGCTCTGTCCGGTGAGTTCGCTTTTCCAGCCCAGGGCCTTCGGGCTCGAGCGTTCGACCCCGATGCTCCCGCGCCTTCTGCGCGACCGTCCGCTTTCTCGATCTGGCCAGGATGTGCACGGGGGCTCCCGCAGAGCGCCGTGGCCACTGGCGCCGGCAGTGGTGCTAACACGGCGCGATCGAGGCGGAAGAGCTCTCTGGGGGCACTGGCACCAGAGGCCGAGCCGTCCAGTTCGGCATCGCAACACTGCTGACAGTCTGGACTGGGCTTAAGTCGGCCCTGCCCTTCTACTGGAGGATTATCCAAGTATAGTCAAACATTAGCCTGGCGAAGGACCCAACCATAGGCAGTTGTGAATGCCGCAATTATGAATATTATCTTCGCCCGCGCTCCCTATGGGCCACGAACCGTGTGAGGGGCGTGCCGACATGCGTGGCGGGGCACACAATGCGAGCGAAGACGATAGGTCTGTGTGCGAGAGACTGAGAGCGAGTGAGTCTGATTGTGGATGAGTCTGCGCGCGCGTGAGTCTACGTGCATAAATGTCGACGCCCATGTCGGCACGCCTCTCACGAGGATCGTGCCCGCTTCCTTCCGTTTTTCTTCTCCCTCTTGGCCTGTGCACGCCCGCGTCCAAGGCTGCGGGCGCGGCGCCGCACGGAGTCCCCGCGACGCGCGCTGGTCGCCCCGAAGGGGTCCTGGCGACGCGCGCGGGTCGTCCGTTGCGCGGAGCAACGAGAGCGAGCAGGCTGGCTCCCGCCCGGGATGCGCGGCCCGAAAGCGGCTTCAATACGTCGAATACGACGAAAAACGTCCGTAAATCGAAAATCGCCGCCATTCGAATTCTGCCACTGGGCCGCCATGCGAGTTCTGCCACGGAGACCTTAGGTGGAGTTCCTTCTGGGGGCACGAAGCGCTGTACTTGGTGGTGGATGACGCACGCGGGCGGTCCCATTGGGGCTTTCGGTGGAGCCCCCTATGGGGCCACGAAGCGCTGTGTTGGGTGGTGGATGACGCATGCGGGCGGTCCCACTGGGGCCTTCGGTGGAGCCCCCTATGGGGCCACGAAGCGCTGTATTGGGTGGTGGGTGACGCATGCGGGCGGTCCCAATGGAGCCTTCGGTGGAGCTCCTTATGGGGTGGAGATTGGGTCGTCGGGTCATATCCGCGGACGACCTGTATGCACCGTGCCGCTTCGGTGTCTCCCGAGGCGTCGTCAATCTTCGACCCGGGAATGATACGGTGCATAGCGTTTTCAGCCTTCAGGCCCTAACAACTATGCGCCGTACCGCGTTGGAGCGGGGCCCGAGGAGAATCCAAACATGGTGCGGTGCACGGGCGCCGTTCTCGTAGATCATAGCTTGGACCTCTGGCGGCCGTGCGGGACGGTTCTTCTGTCCTCCATTGGAGCGCTCTCGGCGAGAAGCGCAGCTGCCCAGAAACAAACACCCCGGGGCGAGAAAACCTCCAGGAACCCGCGGCAATTCCCGAAAGCTCCCAGGAACCGCGCTCGTCGAAGTTCGGGGGCTCGTCGGGGGCGGCAAAAAGGGGGGTGATGACTTGGGTGGGGGTGGATGTCATGGCGGGGCCCATGATATCGCCCCAGATTTCATGGCGTTTCTTCGTGTTTCAGCACGTCCCCGGCCCCTGCCGCGCACGTGCCGCCGGCCGTGATTTGCGCGCCCCCCCCCCCCCCCCTCTTGGACGCCCCCCTCTTGGACGCCCCCCTCTTGGCCTTCCCCGAGCTCTCCCGCAGGGGACGGCATCTATGCCGTCGTGGCACGGCTGGACGGCGAGCTCGCGAAGGAGCGGCAGCAGCGCGAGGCGCCCCCGCGTTGCCCCGCGGGCGGGCCGCCGTTGTCGGGCGGGGGGCCTCGAGGGGGCCTCGCCCTGCGCTTTTTCAGCGGGCCAGGCTCTCCCCCCAGGGGGCTCCCGCCCAAGGGTTCGGCGGTAGTCGAGCGCGGCTGGGGCCGGGGCGCACGCGCGGCGCGCGGGCGCAGCGTCTGGGTGCCCCCTCGAGGCCCGGGGGTCCCGGATGCGGCGTTAGCCAGAGGCTACGGAATATTCGAGTGGCTGCTCGCAAACCAGGGGAAGCGCGGTCGGAGTGGACCCCTCTCTCTATCTCTCTGTCTGTCTGTCTTTCTATCTCTGTCTCTACCTTTCTTTGCCTGCGCTTCCAACGTGCTCTGTGCATCCCCTTCCAAGGGCTGTCACTGGAGGGTTGGAGTCCGAGCGTCTATGGGGACACTAGGTCCCACGCCATCATCGTGGACCTGGAATGCTACCTCCGTTGCTCTGCTGTACCCAACGCGCACCAATGCAGCAGCTGAGGCCAGTCCTAGGGCAACACGGTCATTGTCCCAACTCGCATTATAGTGGCATCCGTGCAGACTGCCAAGGGAACCAGGATCACCACATCAATTTCACCCACATACTGTCCCACAGCGCCCCTTCGACGATGGTTTTGATCTATATATATGGCATGCCGAGGCGCCGCTTTGGCCGGCGGGTCCAAAGTATTCAATCGTCGTTACAATACTCCGTTCGGCGACTGCTGAGCATTGAAATCTGCACGACCGATTCATGCCGGTCTAGGAGGGGGTTTGGGATCGTCGTGTCGGTGCCATCTAAAGGTCCCCCACGCCCCGCACGAGTCCTTCTAGTTCTTGTGCAGGGTGCAAGAATGGATAAGAGGATGTCTCTGTTATCCCCTTGGCATGGGTACGACTCTCAGCCTGACAGTCGGCTCCAGTGCTCGCGCCTGCGTTCTATGCGGGGCTCCGCCACCAACACCGGCGTGCCAGGTCTGCTCGCAGTCACTGCTTCCAAGATTGACTCTAGCAAACCCGCAAACAGTATCTTCACATAATTGGCCTTCTTGGCCGATGCTGTGTTCCGTGAACGTCGCGACGATTTGCGCCCTCACTGTCATCGGCTTGCTACGTCCGCTTGCCAGCCCTGAGTATTTGCCTCCTCCGCATTTGACCACCCTCCTCCTCCGCCTTCGGCCTCCTCGTCCTCGTCGTCGTCGTCCGCCTCCTGCTCTTCCTCCGTCGTCTTCCCATCCCCTGCCTACTCTCCTCATTTGCCTTGCGATCTGCACTCCTCCTCTAATCGTCGTTGTCCTCGTCGCACTCTCCTCTCCCTGCTACTCTTCCCTGAGGTCTTGTCCCCCTCCATCCTCCACATTCTTCACATCCTCTCTCTTCCCTCCTCCCTCTTTCCTCTTCCCCGTTTTCCCTTCATCCTCGTTCTCTTTCTCCCTTTCCCTCCTCCCTCAGCTCTTCTTCTCCCTCCTCATTGCTTATCCTGCCCACACGTTGCGACACTTACTGGGCTGCCAGGTGGCGACCTCGGCTTCCGAGTGCGGACGAACCGAGCCCCACCCTCTCCTCGCCTCCTCCCCCCCTCCTTTCCATATTGACCTCCCACCTTCCCTCTTGCCGGGCAGGCACCGGAGGACCGCTCGCACGTGGGTCCGCCCACATATAATTTTTTTCAGGTCAAGGCCTCCACGCCATGCCAGATCGACGACTCCGGCTTTCGCTTCGCTTCCCTGTTCCCCTCTTCCCCTCTTCCCCTTTCCCCCCTCTTGCGACCCGTGCCTCCGCAGGCCGTGGAGGCGCGCGTCGCTGCGCTGGAGATGTCCGTCGTGCGGGAGCACGAGGACCGAGGAGGACCGAGGATCGAGGATCGAGGGTCGAGGACAAGGAGGAAGCGGGGGGGGGGGAAGGTCGAGGATAGAGGAGTGTCTTGAGACGTCCTGGGCAATTTTTTGGCCTCCTGGGGCGCCCTCTTCACCATGGCTGGATTCTCCTCGGGGCTCTACGTCAGAACGCACCCAGGGAAAGGTCTGGTGGTTGGCTTGAGGGCGACGATGATGATGATGATGATGATGATGATGATGATGATGATGATGATGATGATGATGATGATGATGATGATGATGATGATGATGATGATGATGATGATGATGAGATGATGATGAGGATGAGGATGATGATGATGATGGATGATGCTGCTGCTGCTGCTGCTGCTGCTGACGACGACGACGACGACGACGACGATGATGATGATGATGATGATGATGATGATGATGATGATGATGATGATGATGATGCTGATGCTGATGCTGATGCTGATGATGCTGATGCTGATGCTGATGCTGATGATGATGATGATGATGATGATGATGATGATGATGGTGGTGGTGGTGGTGGTGGTGGTGGTGGTTGTGGTGGTGGTGGTGGTGGTGATGATGATGATGATGATGATGATGATGATGATGATGACGAGGAGGAGGAGGAGGAGGAGGAGGAGGAGGAGGATGAGGAGGAGGAGGAGGAGGATTTTTGTTTATTCAAAATATGTTGGTGCGTATCGTCAGTATCTGCTCAGGGTCACCGCTCTGCACCAAGGTCAAGCCTTGGGGGAGAACGGATGCCACAGGGATCTCCTTGGGTTCCACAGGGCACATGAACGCGAAGTGGCCGAGATAGTGCGATTGCACACGCGGCAACATCACAATTTACCAATCTTTCACGTCTGTTCCAAACTGCCTTCTAGGCTCGCGAGGGGCCTCCCTGGCCAGGAACTGGATAAGACGCGGCGAGCGCACACTTAAACAACACTTGTCTCCCTTCGTGTGGCCGACTTGCGTTTGGATGAGATGCACCACTCGACTTGTGGGTACCCGCGCCTAGATTAGGCGGTGCCCAGCGCTTGAACGGGTTTGCCCCGAGGCCAGTGCAGTCTCCTTGGACAGATGATCGGCATCAGCCCCAGCCGGACACCCATACGTATTTGAATTCCATTCTGGGGCTGCCTCAAAAATGCTTGGCCAGTCGCCAGGCGCCTCTCTCCAGCTGGCCCGACGCGTCTTCAGACTTCAGGCGGCAGGTGGACTTTTTATTTCAATAGCAACGTGCAAGTCGGCGGTGCGCCAGGTCTGAGCCTCAACGCGCCGCAGACATTAATGGGCAGCTGTAGTGGTCTGTGTCTTCCCGCTCGCCTCCAGGTTTTTTGTCGTTTCTTATTTTTTGTGGTGTGATGCGCGAATACCACGCGCCCCATTAAGCCGCACCCTCGGTCCCTGATGACAGAACTTGCCGTGCGTGGACCAGAGTGCGCTCGAGCGCGCCGCCTATGGCAGGGTCCACTTTTATGTATTCTTCCTTATTCGAGATCGACTCCGGCCAGTCCGATCCGATTTGATTCGAGGCAATCCGATGCGGCCCGACGCTTGCGTGGCGCTGCTATGTATCCTGGCGTGGCCAGTCCGATTCGATTTCGGCTCCGTGCCCTCCGTGCCGGTGTGGACAGGTTTGGCGCACATGCTGATCCTGCCCGACCTCACGGTTCGGTATTTGGTGATCGTGCCTTAACTCTGGCTCCCCTCCCCCATCGGCGGCGAGTCCGAAAGCCACCCTCGCAGATCAGCGATTCAGGCATCTCGATCGGCGCCAGGGGTAGGGTTCTGAATTTGTCGAACACGTGGCGAAATCCAAACCTCACCCCAGCCTCCCATCCATTCAGGAGAGTCGAAGGTTGGTGGGGGTCGGGTTCGGATGTCGCCACATATCCTATCCACCCACGCGGTGCGCCGCTGCGCTTCAGGAGCGGGAGCTCCAGCTGCAGGGCTTCTCAGGTCGCTCCTTGCGGGGGGGGGGCGGGGCGCCGGGTCCGAGAGTGGGGCGCGGCCAGTGGCCTGCGGCCAGCGGTTAGGAGGGGGCTGAATGGGTGTGTTTGTTTGTTTTTTGTTTTGTTTTTCCCAACCATTCTGTGGTGCTGGGTTTTCGTTTTGAACAGACAGCGCCCCGCGTCCACTCCTTCCTTCCTCCCGCTGCCTCATCCCTCCTCCCATTCCGCGTCCTCATCGTCATCGTTATTATCATCGTCATTCTCATCGTCATTATCATCGTCAGCATCATCGTCACCATCACCATCATCATCATCATCATCATCATCATCATCATCATCATCATCATCATCATCATCATCATCATCATCATCATCATCATCATCATCGTCATCGTCAGCATCATCATCATCAGCATCATCATCAGCATCATCATCATCGTCATCATCATCGCCATCGCCATCATCCGCATCATCATCCACATCATCATCCACATCATCATCATAATCATCATCATCATTGTCATCACCATTATCATCATCATCAGCATCAACATCAGCATCATTATGATCATCATTATCAGCATCATCAACATCATCAGCATCATCAGCATCACCACCATCAGCATCATCATCTGCATCATCGTCATCATCATCACCATCATTATCGCCAGACTCATCATCATCATCATCATCATCGTCGTCGTCATTCACCATCATCATCATCATCATCATCATCATCATCACCATCACCATCACCATCACCATCACCATCACCATCACCATCACCATCACCATCACCATCACCATCACCATCACCATCACCATCACCATCACCATCACCATCACCATCACCATCACCATCACCATCACCATCACCATCACCATCACCATCACCATCACCATCACCATCACCATCACCATCACCATCACCATCACCATCACCATCATCGTCATCATCGTGCCTCTGCTCTCCGCATGTGCATCATTTCGGCACACCTCTCACACGGTCCGTGGCCTCATAGAGAGCTTCACCGAAGGCCCAGTGACAGGGTCCTCATGCGTCCCCCCGCCCATTTCGTTTGCCTGGATGCCACGCTGCATTAGCGACAGCCTAGCTTTCCTTCTCCTCCTCCTCCTCCTCCTCCTCCTCCTCCTCCTCCTCCTTCTGCTCCTCCCTTATCCCTCCCCTCCTGTCTCTCCTGTCTCGTGCCCCTCCTGTCTCTTCCGCCCCTCTTGTCTCTCCTGTCCTTCTGGTCCCTCCTGCCACTCCTGTCCCTCCTGTCCCTCCTCGTCCCCCTGTCCGTCCTCCGTCTTCCTCCCTCACCTCGTTCCTCTTCCTCCTTTCCCTCTCTGTTCTGTCGCCTCCGCCTCCTCCTCTTCCTCCTCCCTGCGGCTGTTGTTTCTCCTCTTCCTGCTGGAGGGGGGAGGTGGAGGGATCAGAAGGGGGAGAGGCCATCGCCTGACGTTTGCATTTGGGCCAGGGGAGGGTGGGTGGGTGTGAGGTTGTTGTGTGTGCGTGTGTGTGTGTGTGTGTGTGTGTGTGTGTGTGTGTGTGTGTGTGTGTGTGCGCATGTCCGCCGCAACAAATGTATACACAGGCACCCTCCAATGTATTGTTCCTGGGCCTCTGGGGAGGGCGGTGGTGTGCAAATTTCCGTTGCGAACCAGCGAGTTTATACACCGCTACCCGCACATAAGATACACGCAAAATTCGGCGTCGGGTATCAGTGTATGTATTTTCGTGGCGTAGGGGAGGGGGCTGCGCGTCGTGCCAGCAGTGGGCGGGGGGAACCGCGAACCAGCCGCTGGGGTGGCGAGGCGAGCTCGAGCAGACGATGAGAGAGATCATCGCCCGAGTGGACGAGGCAAGCCTGGCGCGCACTCTCCCTGCCTCTGCCCCCGTCCTGCTGCTGCTGCTCCTCCTCCTGTCCCCTCCTCCGCTTCCCCCGCCTCCTCTACCCTCCACCCTCCTGCCCCTCCTCCCCCCGCCCCCCCCCCTCCCCCTTCTGCTCTGCCTCCTCGTTCCCCTCCTCTCCCTCTCCCTCCCTCTCCCTCCCTTTCTCCCCACCTTCCTCCTCTTCTGGCTGGGTGCTCGCGTGACCATCAGTTCCCGCATTGCTTAGAGGTCTCTCCCTCTGCTCTCTCTTCCTCTCCCTCCCCGCCTCTCCCCCTTATACCTTAATCTTCCTTCCCTTCCAGCCTTTCCCTCTCCCGTCTCTTTCTCTTCCCTCCCCCTTCTCTCTTTTCATTCACATGCTCACATGCTCGCTCGCTCGCTTGCTCGCTGCCTCTCTCTCCGTCTCTCCCTCTCTCGACATGTACATGTATATGCATATGTCTTTATACACATACATATATACAAGTGGCACCTGTGTGCCCATGCTCATGTAAAGAAACTGAAAGGGCGTTTGAAGCTGGAAGACACCGTGACGGCGGGATCGGAGATGGAGAAGGGGAAGCCGGGGGGCGGCGGCGCCGCCAAGGCGTGCCTACGAGACGGGGAAGAGGCAGGATATGCACGCAGAAGAATCTAAGATCGAGTAAGAGCCCACCCCCAACGGATGGGGGATCGAGCAGGAGGCTCCGAGGCGGGGTCTGGGGTACCAGAAGGTACAGAAAGCCGCAGGAGGCCCCAGGAGGTTCCAGGAGGCCACCAGGAGGCTCCGAGGCGGGGTCTGGGGTACCAGAAGGTACGTCGGGGCTCAAATTTGGAATGTTGTCTCAGGCGAAACCGCCATTCTCTGAGAATCGGGGTCAAACTCATTGAACTCACAATGTATGTTTGAAGGTTTTATGTTAGAATGTTGAAATTCCAATGTGTTTTTGGACCCTGACGTCACGATCCGTGTAAGGGGTGCCACCGATTTTCAGAATTTCGAGGATGTCCCTAGCGAAACGGCCAGAAAATCGAGAACGCGGCGCGTACGCATTAATCGCCTCTGAGCTCTACTCCCTCGGAGAGGTGCGTATGAGTTTTTTTTTTGTATATATATATATATATATATTATTGTTATATATATATATATATATATATATATATATATATATATATATATATATATACAAATATGTGATCCAACCAGGTTTTCGATATTTCGTCATACCGTCACCCGATCTTTTCTTTCATACATACAAATGTAGATATGACCTTTCTATCGCACTCGTCGTATCATCTGTACATCTAAATATACATATGTATACATATCTATATGTATGCATGTATGCATGTATGCATACATGCCTGTAGGTGTGTCGGCATGCATGTACGTATGCATGTATGTACGTAGTGTGTCAGGCATCATCAGAAAGTGTACAGTCATGCAAGGTACTGTACTGTAATGGAATGCAGTGCGGTGCAATCCAACGCAAGGTATTTTATTATTATTATTTAATCGCTTCGCTCATTCCGCCGGCCCTGGAGCGCTATTTGGGGCCTCCTGGGGCCGTCTTGGGGGCCTCTTGGGGGCTTCTTGGGAGCGTCTCGGGGCTCTTTGGCGGCGTCTTGGGCTCTCCTGGGGCCTCTTAGGGGCTCTTGGGGGCTCCTTGGGGCGGGAGGGGGGTAGTCGATTGCAGCCACCCCCTCGGAGGCCACGATTCTCGTGAGGGGTGGCGGAAATAGTTCCCCCCCTGGGGATCGCCCGGGTCCCGGCCGGGGATCGGCCGGGGTACTTTCGTCCGGGGGCCCCCAGGGGCCGCCCCGCGCGCGCGAATTAGAAATATTGTTAAGTAGTTACCAGAGATCTTAGCACGCCTCTGGCCCGTTGGGCCGGCGAATTTGTCATGTAGTGTACTGCGATGCAATGCATTGTGATGTGATGTGATGTGATGTGCTGTGGTGAGGTGTGATGTGATGTGATGTGATGTGATGTGATGTGATGTAGCGTCATGTAGTGCGACGTATAGTGTAGTATAATGTATTTCAATGTGATGCAGGATCATGCCATGTAATGTCATGTAATGCCATGTAGTGTCATGTAATGTAGTGTAGTGTTATATCAGGTAGTGCAGTGTAGTGTAATGTAATGTAACGTAATGTAACGTAGTATAATGTAAAGTAGTGTACCGCATTATATACTGCTTTGATGCTATGGACTGTGTTACAATGCAATTTACTGTACTGTAGTGTAATGTAATGTACTATAATGTGGTGTAGTGTATTGTACGGTATCGTAATGTAATGTAGTGTAGTAAAATGTAACGTAATGTACTATAGTGCATTGTAATGTAATGCATACGTGCAGGCAGGTAGGCAGGTTGGTATATAGGTATATATGTACGTTCGTACGTACGTACGTATGTATGTATGTATGTACAATGCATTACCTCGACTCGCCATGGGGGCGCCGAGCTCTCCGGGCGGCGGTCCGAAAGCCGCCCAGACGGCCTTAAGTGGCGTCACGGAGACACCAGAAGGCTTCTAGATGTCCCGCGGGGCTTCAGGCAGCCCCAGATAGCTTCAAGACGGCCTAAGAGATTTCGACGAGCGCTTCCCAGAGGGCCCCAAGAGGCAAGCACCAATCATTTTCCATAGGTTTATCAATGTTTTGAGGATTCTCGACTTTCGAGCTCCCGACGCTCCACGACGTCCAAAGAGGCCCCCAATGCCGCCCCAAGACGGCCCAAGAGGCCCCCAAGAGGGCCCCGAGACGGGCCAAGAGGGTCCCAAGACGGCTCCCAAAGGGGCCCAAGACGGCCCAGACGGCCCAAGAACGCTCGCCGAGCGCTCCCCAGAGGGCCCCAAGAGGCAAACGCCATTGATTTTCCATCGGTTTTTTCATGTCGGGGCTCTCGACTTTTCCAGCTTCTGGCGCTCCACGACGTCCCAAGAGGCCCCCTCGACCGCCCCGAGACGGGCCAAAAGGCTCCCAAGAGTGCCCAAAGATGGCCCAAAGGGCCCCCAAGCTGCCCTGGAGGCGCCCTCAACGCCCCAAGACAAGGTCCCCAAGAGGACCCTAAGACGGCCAAGGGAACCCCAAGACGGCCCTACACGCGCCCAAGAGAGCTCCGAGACGTCCCCAAGAGGGCCCCAAATTTGCACAATTTTAACGCGAACCGCTTCCTCGTCAAGGATGGCGTTGTGTAGAATTAGTGTTAAATTGTTGGGGCGCTGGGGCCGCTCTGGGAGCTTCCCTGGCGCCCCTTTGGGCCCTCGCAGGCTGTCCTAGCTCTCTTGGGGTCCTGTGAGAGTTCCAGGAGAGCCCCAGGAGGCCACCGGAGGCCCCACAGATCTCCAGAGCCCGGAGGCCCCCAGAAGCCCCGGAAAAGCAAAACACGACACAGAACGTGCAATCGTTTGATAACGTCCACAGAGGACGACCACCACCACCACCACGATCACCACGATCACCACCACGACGATCACCGCGACGGCGGCGGCGGCTGCGGCAGCGGCGCCAGCGGGGGCGGGGGCGGCGGCGACGGCCTGGCGGCCTGGAGCTTCTAGGGATCTCCTCGGCCACCGTGGCAGTCACGTCACTTGCGCAGGCTGGGAAGCACTCGGAGCCTTCTGCGACCGCCCACCGAACCATAAGCTATCCCCCAGAAGGCCCAGCACCTCCACGCGCCAAGGGCGGCACTTTCCTGGTGAATCCCTCCCTGGGTATCCTGGGGTTCGTGAATAAGCGCAAGGTCTACTGACAGCGACTGCGCAGTCGGCTAGAACCTGAGCGCGCGCGTATCGCGCGCGTGGATCTACTAATTCCCCAGTCAGAGCTTGCCTCTGTAGGGGTCCAAGTGGATTCATATGGTTAGGTGAGGTTTGTCACCGATTTCCGAGGCCCGCCCGGGTGCCCGGGTGCCCAGGTGCCCGGGTGCCCGGGCGCCCGGGTGCCCGGGTGCCTTATGGCCCTATAGCCCTATAGCCCTATATCCCCATAGCTCTATAGCCCTATAACCCTATAGCCCTATAGCCCTATAGCCTTATAGCCCAACAGCCCCATAGCCCTATAGCCCCATAGCCGTATAGCCTTATAGTCCCACAGCCCCATAGATCTATAGCCCTATAGCCCTTTAACCCTATAGTCCTGTAGCCCTATAGCCTTATAGCCCTATAGCCCTAGAGCCCTATAGCCCAATCGCCCTAGAGCCCTACAGCCTTATAGCCCCACAGCCCCACAGCCCTATAGCCCTATAGCCCTATAGCCTTATAGCCCCACAGCCCCATAGCCCTATAGTCCTATAGCCTTATAGTCCTTTAACCCCATAGCCCAATAGCCCCACAGCCCCATAGCCCTACGGCCCTATAGCCCTATAGCCATATAGCCCTATAGCCCAATAGCCCTATAGCCCTAAAGCCCTATAACCATATAGTCTTAAAGCCCCACAGCCCCATAGCCCTATAGCCCTATAGCCCTATAGCCCTATAGCCTTATAGCCCCACAGCCCCACAGCCCTATAGCCCTGTAGCCCTATAGCCTTATAGCCCCACAGTCCCATAGCCCTATACTCCTATAGCCTTATAGTCCTTTAACCCCATAGCCCAATAGCCCCACAGCCCCATAGCCCTACGGCCCTAAAGCCCTATAGCCATATAGCCCTATAGCCCAATAGCCCTATAGCCCTAAAGCCCTATAACCCTATAGTCTTAAAGCCCCACAGCCCCATAGCCCTATAGCCCTATAGCCCTATAGCCCTATAGCCTTATAGCCCCACAGCCCTATAGCCCTATAGCCCTATAGCCCTATAGCCCTATAGCCCTTTAACCCTACAGCCCTATAACCTTATAGCCCTATAGCCCTAGAGCCCTAGAGCCCTAAAGCCCTAGAGCCCTATAGCCCTGTAGCCCTATGGCCCTATAGCCCTATAGCCCCATAGCCCTATAGCTTTATAGCCCTATAGCCCTATAGCCCTACAGAGCCCCATAGCCCTATAGCCCAATAGCCCCATAGCTCTACGGCCCTATAGCCATACAGCCCAATAGCCCTATAGCCCAATAGCCCTATTTCCCTATAGCCCGAAAGCCCTATAGCCTTATAGCGCTGTAGCCTCATAGCCCTATAGCCCTATAGCTCTATATGCCTATAGCCCTATAGCGCTATAGTTCCATAGCCCTTTATCCCTGTAGCCCCATAGCTCTATGTTCCTATAGCCCTATAGCCCCATAGCCCTATAGACTCATAGCCCCATCGCCCTATAGCCCTATAGTCCCATAGCCCCAGAGCCCCATAGCCCCATAACCCTATAGCCCTATAGCCCTATAGCCCTATGACCCTGCAGCCCTATAGCCCTATAGCCCCATAGCCCTATAGCGCTATAGACCTATAGTCCTATTGCCCTATAGCCCAAAAGCCCCATAGCCCTATAGTCCCATAGCCCCATCGCCCTATAGCCCAAGAGCCCCATAGCCCATTAGTCTTACAAAGACTTGGATTGGGGTTTTTCTCCGGTATCATCATCATTATCATCATTATCATCATCATCATCATCACCATCATCATCATCATCATCATCATCATCATCATCATCATCATCATCATCATCATCATCATCATCATACATATATATATATATATGGGGGTACAGGGTCGGTGGCCTTCCCCCAGCTGCCTCGACTCGCCATGGGGGCGCCGGGCTCCACGGGCACCCTCGCCAGCGGCCCGAGAGCCGCCCAGACGGCCTTTAGTGGCGTCGCAGAGACACCAGAAGGCTTCGAGATGTCCCGTGGGGCTTCCAGGCAGCCCCAGTTAGCTTCAAGATGGCCCCGGAGAACTCGCCGAGCGCTCCCCAGAGGGCCCCAGGAGGCAAACACCAATGATCTTCCATGTTTCAAGTGATTATTCGTATCATTATTATTATGGTTATTCGTTTTTATCATTGGTAGTCTAACTATGAATATTAGAAGTTTCCTTCTTGTTACTGCTATATGTTTAAAACATGTTTTGTAGATTCTCTGCTTCCGAGCTTCCTCCTCCTAATTACTCTCGCCTCCTCTGATTTTTTGTTTCCCCGATTTTTCCTCCACTCCCCTGGGAGGCTGATGAGTTTTCTCGTATACATTTGGTGCAGGGGGTTATGAAATTAGTAATGCATTTCATTGGTTCCATGTTTATCTGCCGTTTCCTTCCCGCGGCGCCCGCCCCCCATTTCAGGACGGACGAGACCGCGGAAAAACTTTTTGGACAAATGCAGAATACTCAAATTTTGGAAAAAGCTGAACAACCTTCAGCCTCCGAGGGTGGGGAGAGGTGGCGACTTTCCAAAAGGATTCTTGTTGTGGCGGGTTACATCAGGATTCCTTTCTTGATGGACTACAGAGTGATTCTCCTGTGGCGGCTTGCAAAAGGATTCTTTCTGTAGGGGATTTCGAAACGATTCCTCTAGTGGCGTCTTACGGAAGCATTCTTTCAGTGTCGGATTATTGAAGGAATCTCTTGGTGGCGGCTTGCAAAAGGATTCCTTTTTTCTAGGGGGTTACAAACGGATTCTTCGTATGGCGGCTTACGCAAGGGTTTCTTGTTGTGATTGATTACGCATGTATTCCAGTTGCGGCATATTCCAAAAAGGCTTTTGTGGCGGGCTGCCATCGAATTTCCTTGTGCCGCGGAATGCACACTGGTGCCCTTAGTATCGGAGCACGACCAATGACTGAGGAGTCCGTCCGCTGTCCGCTGTCCTCCGTACTCTTCTGGCCTTCTGCAGAGAAACGCGGACGGCAGACGGTTTCGTCATTCCTCCTCCTCTTCCTCCCCCTCCTTTTCATCCTCATTCCTCACTCCTCATTCTCATGCTTTCTCCTCCCGAGGAGAGTGCTGTTGTGCTCCCCAGTTTGCAGGCACGCTAGCCAAGCGGAAAGGCTCAAAGGCTGTAAGCAGTAAGCAAATGCGGGGACCCGACATGGATCCCTTCCCCCGCAGAGTTCCCAACTTTCTACACTTGGGCAAGCACGCTACCACCCAGTGTTAGGACCTCGGTGAGCAGCGGTGCGCCATTGGGGGAGTCGCAAACAACGCACCCTCCTCATTCCTTATTCCTCACTCCTCAC
>CAUYUJ010009191.1:27500-44853 GCA_963575745.1 Prorocentrum cordatum
GCAGGGTGAGGAGGAGAAGGGGGAATCTGGCTTGGGAGGAGGACGCTGGTAAGGATCTGTCAGGAGGATGAGGAGGAGGATTAGTGGAAGATGGGAGGGAGCAGGATGAATGTTAAGAAAGGCGATGTGCAGACGTAGTGAAGATGCATGTGGTACATATGAATCTGAGGAGGATGAAGATAAAGTACGATTGAATATGACATGTATGGTCTTAGGAGGAGGGGATATAACACACATATATAGACATGCAACACATACTATGTATATGAACTTACGCATCCTCACTCATATATACATACATCTATATTTACACATATATATATGGGTATATATATATATGTATAACTATAGGCTATGGTTGTACACATATGTTTTTGATAAACGTAGTTTCGCTAATGCTTTTTTTTGTTTTGTTTTTTTTTTTCTCTCTCTCTCTCTCTATCTCTCTGTCGCCCTCCGTCGTCCCGTCCTCACCGCTCCCTTCAGCCCCTGCGTTGTCCCTTTGCCCCCTGTTTTTTTTTCCGTCTCCACTCTTCCCTTACTCTTTCCTCACCCTTTCTTTCCCTCCCATCCCTCCCCATGTTGCCATTCTTCTGGCCCCTCGTCGTCATTCTCGCCCCTATCCTCCCACCCTTCTCTTTCTCCTCGTCCTCGTCGCCCTCCTCCTCCTCGCAACATTTGCCTCCCCTGGCGTCCACCCCCGCCGAGGGCTTGTCAGCTGGCGCCCAAGCGATGCGAGAACGGTCGGACCAGACCGAGGACGACTCTTTTGCATTTGTGCCCCTCGCTCCCCCCCCCCCGCGGGCCGGCTGAGCCCAGACTTGACCGTGAACACTAATAATGAAGGGTAATCGGGTCGGTTCGCAGTCATCATGCGGAACTGATGTGCGTGTTTGTGTTTGGCTCGAGGTTGTAGTGATGTGGCAATATGTGCTATGCTGTGCTGGTCAGCGTTGCCTATGTGCAGGCGTCGTCAAGTGCGTACTCGTGAGCCAGGTGACCCAACATGAATGCATCGAGGGAGCGCCGCAACGAGAGCGCATCGTAGCGGTTGACTCCAGTCATTCTGTTCGTGCTGCTCTTGCTGACCCAGGGGATGGCAGGCCTTTGTGTACGCAAGGGCGCCGGGCCCATGCACAGGCAAGCTGTGCCAGGCAACCGCGCGTAGGAGCAGCAGGGCGAGAGCGAGGACATCTTGACATCCCTCATCACCGATACCCTTCCACTCACCTTCGCCCAGACCCATAGCCCCAAATAGCGCAGCTGGTGCGGCACACCCCAGTATTGCGACGTCTTGTGTGTCAGGGCTTCCTGGAATTAACACCGCAACCCGTTTTACCAACTAGAGAGGTCCAGCAAACGGTGCAGCAACGATTCTCACGATTCAGATATGAAATCGTATGGGGCCGACCCAAACGCCGTTTCGGGCAATGTCATTGACAGTTTCCGTTCTCGTTTCGTTGCTGCTATCGTTCCCACCGTAGGGCGGTTTGGATTTCGGAGGAAGCGAGCCGCGTGTTTTTGTTTCCCAACCCTCCTGTGTTGGGTACTCGTTTTGGATAGAGCATCGTGGTCTCCATCACTCCTCCCCCCTCCTCCTTCCTCTCTCCTTTCTCCTCCTCCTTGTCGCCCCCAGGGGGGCCGCGATCTGCGAAACTGTCGCCACTTTCGTGGGCTTCTGGGAGGGCCAGCGGAGATACGCCCTACGCAAATCACCACGAGACCTCGCCGTCCCCCTGGGGGGCTGCGATCTGCGAAACTGTCGCCACTTTCGTGGGTTCCTGGGAGGGCCAGCGGAGATACGCCCTACGCAAATCACCACGAGACCTCGTCGCCCCCTGGAGAGCTGCGATGTGCAAAACCGTCGCCACTTTGGTGGGCTCCTGGGAGGCCCAGCGGAGGTACGTTCTACGCAGATCACCACCGGACCTCGTCGCCCCCCGGGGTGGCTGCGATCTGAAACTGCCGTGGGCTTCTGGGAGGCCCAGCGGGGGTACGTCCCACCCAGATCACCCCGAGACCTCGTCGCTTCTTGGTGGCTGCGATCTGCGAATCTGTCGCCACTTTCGTGGGCTTCTGGGAGGGCCAGCGGGGGTACGTCTTACGCAGATCACCAGAGACCTCGCCGTCCCCTTGGGTGGCTGCGATCTGCGAAACTGTCGCCACTTTCGTGGGCTTCTGGGAGGGCCAGCGGGGGTACGTCTTACGCAGATCACCACGAGACCTCCCCGTCCCCCTTGGGTGGCTGCGATCTGCGAAACTGTCGCCACTTTCGTGGGCTTCTGGGAGGGCCAGCGGAGTGACGTCTCACGCGGATCCCCACGAGACGTCGCCGTCCCCTGGGGGGCCGCGCAGCGAATAGCGCATGGCGCTGCTCGTTGTCCATGCCGCATCCGTTATTCAGCTGTCTGTTGCTTGTAATGCTTGCGGGCGCATGCTACGTTTAGCGCAAGGCGCTGTACTGTCATAGCGCGCAGAGTGCTGTCCTGAAATTCGAACACAGCGAAAGGCGCTGCCACTCCCATGAAGTATGCCTCCGATCGTCCTCCTCCAGATGATTCCACGCCCCCTCGTGGTCGCTCCACTGCCAACGACCGGACTCGTAAGAGTGACGCCACATATGTGAAACATCTGAGTCTGGCCTGACGGTCTTTGGCGAAGCGTTCAAGGGCACTGCGGGTCATTCAATGCTGGCTTTTCTATTGGGGGATCCGATGTGTACTCGCCACATGTTTAAATAAAGGTTGGTTACGTTCCCGGGTTAGTAGACAGACGGAATTTGCTGAACATGGGAACTATGTTTTTGTTGGCGCCTGCCATTGCATGTGCGACGCGGAGCTCCTCTCCACACGGCGCGTGGCTCGTTTGTTGTGCGCAGGAACAGGCTTGCCGCTCCCTTCCCTCCCCCCCCCAGTCCGCCCCCCTCCACAATTAATCAATATGAATACTACTCTCCCTCTTCCCCTGATGACGGTTTGAAAGTGGCCGACCCCCCCCGCGTATTGTTTGTTTACACAGGTTTCCCCGGACTTGGGTTTTCGCTTGCATATTTTCCAAAATGCTGCTCTCGCTGGGGCGCCGGCCTCATTTTCCGGCCCCGCTCGTTCCGAATCGTGCTCCCGCTGCAGCGCTGGCCTCATTTCCGTGCTTCCGCGCGTTCCGAATCGTGCTCCCGCTGCAGCGGTGGCTTCATTTCCGCGCTTCCGCTCGTTTCGACTCGTGCTCGCGCTGCAGCGCTGGCGTCATTTCCCGTGCCATGCCACGGCATGCAATGCAATGCTAGGTTGATACTACGCTTTGCGGTGCTCTTCTACGCCATGCCATGCCGCGCTCTACAATGCATCGCGTACCCTTTCGGGATCCTTGTCCTGCTCGATATCCGACTGAGCGAGTAGAGATGGGATCTGCGCCATGGTAAGGGATGGGAGGGAGGGGTAGGATGTCATATATGACGCGAGCGCACCTAGCTTGCCCCTTTCCCCTCTCCTCCATCCCCCTCCTTGCTGCTGCTGCGTCTCCGCCTTTTTTTGTGCTCTCGTCCATCTTCCCTCGCCCTCCCCATCCGCCTCTGTCCTCCCATCTTTCCTCCTCCACCCCCTTTCCTGTCGCTGTCGCTGGTGGCTTCGGAGTTTGTCGCAAATGCAGCCATTTGCTTCCCTGGCGGCCAACACCGCCAGGGAGGGAGGGCGGACCGGTAGAGCAGAAATAGCAAAAGGCAATGATGAAACACCCGCCTCCCGCTCCTTCTCTTCCTCCTCCTCCTCCTCCTCCCCTTCCCCTCCTCCTCCCCCTCTTCCTCCTCCTCCTCCTCCTCCTCCTCCTCCTCCTCCTCTTCCTCCTCCTGCTCTTTTTCCTGCTCCTCTACTGCTCCGCATCCCCGCTCGGTCCCCGGGCGCCAGGAGAGGCTGCGCACCCTCATCCAGCGCGTCGACGAGGGTGGGGCAGGGCGGCGCACGAGCAGCAGGGGAGCGCGGAGAGTGGGTGGTGGCGGATGGCGAGGAGGGGCGATGGATGGGGGAGATGGAGGAGGAGGGGGGGAGGAGGAGGAGGAGGAGGAGGAGGATGAGGAGGAGGAAGAGGAGGAGCAGGACGAGCAGGAGGAGGAGGAGGAGGAGGAGGAGGAGGAGGAGGAGGAGGAGGAGGAGGAGGAGGACAGGAGGAGCAGGGGGAGGAGGAGGAGGAGGAGGAGGAGGAGGAGGAGGAGGAGGTTCTCCTCCTCTTTCTCCTCCGATCGCCCCTCCCAGCCATCCTGCTCTAACGCCATGAACTCCTCTATGGGGAGGCCTAAGGCAAACTCCTCACCTGTCAGCAATGTCAAACCTGAATTCTCCTCCTTGAGCGTTCCTCCCTCCATACCCCTGGCGGATGGCCTGCAAGTCGGCCAACTCATCTGCATCGCCGTCCTCCTTGCCGTCGCCTCTCCGTCCGCCTCTCTCTCTGCGGCCTCCTCTGCGGGATGAGGATGAGGATGGTGATGAGGAGGATGAGGCGGAGATGATGGTGATGAGGAGGATTAGGACGATGATGAGGAGGATGAGGAGCAGGATCATGGTGATGGGGATGAGGATGAGGAGGATGAGGATGGTGATGATGATGATGATGATGATGATGATGATGATGATGATGATGATGATGATGATGATGATGATGATGATGTTGATCAGGATGGTGATGAGGAGGATGAGGATGGTGATGAGAGTGAGGAGGATGGTAATGCGGATGAGGATGAGGATGAGGAGGATATGGATGGTGATGAGGAGGATGTGGAGCATGGGGAGGCCCATGCCGCGGAGGCGGGCAGACGGTGATCGCTGTGGGCGCGCCGCCTCCCGGAGCATGTGCGCGATCTGCCTTGGCCTGCGCCCGTTGCGGCATCTGCCGTCACCGCCCTAACGCGTGGCGGTCTCCGCTGTACAAGGTTGGGGGGTGGGGTTGATGATGCGGACGGGTGAGAAGGAGCGCGAGGACACGGATGAGGATGATGAGGAGGACGCAAAGGAGGGGCGATAGAGGAAGAGTCGAGGATGACGAGGAGGAGCAGGCGGAGGAGGGATGATGATGACGATGATGATAATGAGGATGCTGCTGCTGATGATGATGAGGATGACGACGATACTGATGATGATGCTGATGATGATGATGAGGGTGGTGATGATGACGATGAGGATGACGATGATGATGTTTGGATGGAATGCAGGAAGTGGGAGTTAGTATGAGCGGGGCCGCGCAACGTTGTGGCTCAAGCTTTTTCGGGGGCCAGGCGGCCCCCGGATGTGGCACCAGGCCGTCGCTTGGGCTTGGGAGGCTTCCCTGACCTATCTCGCCTCCTGTCCCAAACCCCCTCCTTGTCCCACTTGCCCGCAGTGCCCTGCGATACCGGCGCTGCCAGCGTGCCCGGCGTGCCCAGGAGCGCTTGCGCCTGTTTCGGCGCCGAGCGCTAGCGGCTGGCTGTCGGGGCTCCCGGACCTGCGGCTCCTGATCGCCTTCGCCAGCCTGCTGGTGCTGGCCAGCTGCGGGTGCCTGGGGGCGGCCGTCGTGACGGTGTGGGGCACGAGCCGCCCGCTGGGCCGACGCTCGAGTGCTGCTGAGCCGCGGGCAGAGAGCACGCCCACCATCCTCGACCAGGAGGCCGAGCTCGGATCGCTAGCGCAGGAGCAGCTGAGCGTGAGCCGACAGCGGCGCAGTCGCGTGTGAAGGTATGGCTGCGGCGGTGCCGCCGCCAGTGCAGGGCCTCGGGATCGAGGCCGGAGACTTCGGTGCTGTTCAGTATAATGTGCCAGGAGCGCCTTTGTACCACGAGCGGTTGGTTCTCATCGAACCCGGGGCTGGCACCACCGTGAGTGTGCTGACCCCAGACGGCGACAACTACGAAGAGGACTGGCTGCAGGGAGCCGACATCATTTGGTTCGGCCTGATGGCTGGCGGCGCCTATGGAGGTGGAGCTCCTCTCGGCGCTGGTGGGGCGGTGGTGCCCGTGTATCGGTTCCAACACGTGCCGACGCCTGCGGCTTTCCAGGCGGCCCGCGCAGTCGCCGCGGCGCGCAGGGGGCTCCCCGTGCCCGCCGACGGCAAGCAGCCGAATCTGGCAGGGCGGGCAATCGGCGGCGGCGGCGCTGGTGGGATCGGCGCTGGGGCGGCTGCAGCAGGAGGAGGCTTGCCAGCCGTGGGAGCTGGAGTCGGAGCTCTGGCTGCGGCCCTGGGTCCTGCGCCTGTGGCCCCTGGAGCTGGCGCCCTCGTTGGCGCTGGAGGCGTAGTGCCTGCTGCCCCGCCGGCCGCTGGCGCGGCAGCCGCTGGAGGTGCTCTACCTGGAGCCGGGGCCGCTGTTGGCGCTGGCGTGCCTGCCGCTGCTGGGCCACTCGTTGTGGGTCCTGGCGGTGTCCTCGTACCTGGAGGCGGTGGTCTTGGAGCTGCAGCTGCTGGAGGAGCATCGGTGCCTACTGTGGATGTTCGTATCCAGCCTGTCGGTCACGATGCTTCTGGAGCTCGGTTTAGAGAGTTTCGCCTCGCCGTCGAGGGCATGGTGGAGACTCCGATGAGCGACTTCCCAGTGCGCGGTCCGAAGACCACATTGTGGCTGTGTCGGTTCATGGTGTCGAACGGCCAGACCCCTCTCGGTAGACACGCTCGGTGGAAGGCAGACGCCAAGTTACATAACAACGATGGCGGAGTCGAGAACCATCTTATGTGTTGCCAGATGGTAGAGAGCTTGGCCACGTTCGATCAACTGAACCTGCCCGACATCGCTGGAGCGGAGATCATGGCCAGATCCATCCAGCTGTCCGAGGAGAGGTACCGAGACCGCATGCCCAGTTTTGCGGGCAGCAGTGGCGAGACGACGCAGTATGCCTTCCTGTACATGGGTCTCGATCATGTTCGTGGGAACGTGGCCGTTTGCCCGGCACTGCAGTCCTGGGCATCGGCCGAAGTCCAGAAGGTGTCCGTCATGAAGGAGAGGCGTAAAGCTCGAGAGGAACGGGCCAGCGCCAAACAGAACAAGAACAATACCAAGAAGGACGGAAAAGACGATGGCTGATCCATCGCGGGCGGCGGGGCCAGCGTTGACCGCCGCCTCTCGGGGTGGAGGCCGCTCCAGGTGATGCCCGCGCTTCGCCTGTTTCTTTGGTGTATATTTCTCCTCCTCCTGGTCTTGAGCTCGAGGCCGACCCCTCTCACCCCCAGTGTGTGTCGCCGACGCCTGGCCTCTCTGGTCGTGCGGGTAAGCGCCCTAATGCTGACCGTGAGCGGGACATCTTTCCCTTGCCTTTTTTGCCAGAGGTGGGGGGGGGCAGCAGCAGGCAGTTTTGCACCCGTGCCGCAGCGTGCAGAGAAGGCGCCGCCAGGTTCAGCATTGCCGTGATTGGGCTAACGATGGGATCTCTTGTCTTAACCAGTTGTCTGGGGTGGGCGTCCAGGGGCGCTCCCATGGGCCTGAGAATGCGGGACAGCGGGATGCCATCAAACACGTTCGCGATTCTTACTCTGCCATTTCAGCTGCCCCCACAGATCTGGTTACTGGCGTGGGATCTTTGCGCGAGATCTGCACCGCCTCAGGACTCTATGACGACGGGTCTGGGTCCACTGGAAGGCCGTGCAGTCGGCGATTACTCTCCCTCCCCGACCAGGTGCATGCCGCTTGTGTGACGACAATGTTGTCAACGGGGGATACCGATTGCCTGTGCGATTATCAGGTAAACTTGCTTAGGGACGCTAATGAAGCCAAGGCCTTACATCAAGAACTGGGTCCGAAGGAACCATATGTTGACCCCTTCTTGAAAAAACAACCCCAGGGCCTACTCCGACTTTCTCTCCCTCTTCTTCGATCGCGGGATGCTCGACTGGACTTTGGCCCCGGAGACGCCCCATGCGCTTGGAGTGTTTTTCGTTGCCAAAAAGGATGGGAGGATTCGTGTGATTTTCGGCACCCGCGTATGTAACTACTCATTCAGGGACCCACTATCTACTAGGCTGCCGACGGCTTCGTCTCTCAGTCAGGTGGAGTGTGATGGGCCTGCGTTTGTGGCCGCAGGAGACATCAATGCCGCGTTCTATCTGATGGGGTTGCCATCCTTTTTGCGTGCTCACTTCAGGCTGCCGTGCATAGCTGCCCGACATCTCGGTCTCAAGAATTTGAATGGGCGCGCCCTCCACCCTAATGCACTGATCGCTCCTCAGCTATGTGTGTTACCCGTGGGTTGGTCGTGGTCACTACTGTTGTGTCAGAGTGTGGTCAGACATGCCATCTCCGCCGCTAACATCCCTACCTCCCTCACGTTCCTGGGCGGTCTCCCGGCGGTGGTGGTTAAGGGGGGCGATGTGGCGGTTGCAGGGTACGTTGACAATGTTTTGATTATCGGGACGGATAAACCCTCGACTGACAAACTCCTGGGAGACATTCGACAGGTTTTGGAGCAGAAAGGTCTTATGCTTCACGAGGTGGAGGAGGGCGCCCAGGATTTAAGTTTTCTCGGCCTCCAGCTCACTGGAGGAGACAGGCTCTCTATAAAGCACCGCGACCTGTGGCGCCTACGCTGCGCCATCGAGGCGGTGCTGCGACGGCGACGCTGTAGTGGATACCTTATGCGGGCACTCCTGGGACATATTACTTGGGCCGGGTTGATCCGCCGGGAGGTTTACAGTGTTCTCCAGGTCAGTTATGCGTTCGTGTCCAAAAATGGCCCCAGGGTCGTGGAGATCTGGCCAGCTGTTCGACGAGAGCTTTGGACTGTCAGGTGTCTACTGCCGCTACTGAATGTGCGCTGGACTGCAGGCTGGCATGCGACTGTGCTGGCTACAGATGCATCGACTTTCGGTCTAGGGGTGTGTAATAGACAGGCCGAGGCTGCTCACGTTGGTGCGATCGGTCGGATATCCGACAAATTGAGATTCAAGGTTGAGCAGTGCATCGACGCGCGCAACCACGCGCTCCTCGACCCCGTGGACCCCCCGACAGACCCTCAGGAGCTCGAGCCCCGCGATCCCGGCTGTGATGACGGCGACCTACATACTGGCGGCGGCGACGGCATAGTACCCGGTCAGGGAGTTACCGATGGCGACGACGTATGTGACGATGGTTGTGAAGGTTGCGCCAAGGGGGTCAAACTCAAGGTCCTCGACGGGGCCTGGGGGTCTGGGGGTGAACATATGTATAAGTCGAGTAAGCCTGAAAACACAATAGAGGATCTTGCCGCGTCCTTCGACGAAATCGATTCGGAATTTATGAATGACAAGTTTTGGAACACCGTGGTGGCTACTAGAGTACGACGCCGTTCAAACATCTTGGAGCTCGAGGGAGATGCCTTGGTCCTAGGTTACCGACACATTCTCAGGACTGGAGGCGCCCGAGGCTCCCGGGTTTTGGCTATTGTTGATAATCTTCCACTTTGTCTGGGCGCCGTCAAGGGTCGGGCCCGATCCTCCTACCTTCTCCGACCTCTCCGACGTATCGCGGCCCTGTCGATGGCTACTGGTACACGACTGTATCTGAGATGGGTTCCCTCAGAGCGTAATCCAGCCGACAAGGGATCCCGGGGCCAAGTCGGTTTCTTTGCAGGCCCGTCTTGGCTCGAGGTCCACAATAAGGCTCCAACCGACATCCAACATCAGCAGCGTCCCGATTCCAGATGCCCGCATGCCGAGGGCCAAGGGGAAGCCGGCGACTCCGCGCCAGCTTCGGGCCTCCGCCAAGGCAGGGAAGCTGAAGAGGGAGAGGTCCACTCGAGCTCAGCAGGCCGCCGCGAAGGCGGAGGCCACTGTCGCGTTCCCGTGGATGAGCGTGCTGGAGAAGATTGCGGTCAAGCCCGGCACCGTGGCACTGCACCAGAGGACCCTTCGACTGTTCTTGGAGCACTGCCAGAGACTGGGCCTAACATGGGCCTGTCACGACGAACTGGACACCATCACTGTGGGTTACCTGAATGCGATGTACCTGGAGGGCCACGGGGCCGACGAGGCGAGCCGGCTGCTGGCCGCGCTGGGCTGCGTCTTCCCGGAGCTCTACGAGAGGACCCGTTTAGCTTTGCCGCGCTCGACACGGTGCGCCGTCAGCTGGAGCCGACGTGCGCCAGCCCCGTCGCGCCTGCCGTTGCCGCGGCTGGCAGCGCTCGCGATCGCGGGCGGGATGATCATGCTGGGCCTCCCGAGGATGGCGATCCTGGTTGCGGTCTCGCACGCCTGCTACCTTCGCCCCATCGAGGCCATGGCCCTCCTCGGCAAGAGCATCGTGGCTGCGGTGCCAGTGGCCGGCGCGGGGTACACCATGATGGGACTGGTCTTGCGCGAGACCTCGCTCGGGGTGCCAGGGAAGACCTCCGCCCAAGGTGAGCTCCAGTTTACAGGTGAGCAGGTACCTTCAACGCCTGCTCAGCCGTGCCCAGAGAAGTGCGCCCCACAACCGACGGGTTATTTTTCTGGAGCTCTTTGCCGGGGATGGGGGCATTGGCCGCTTCATGAGATCCAAGGGCTTTCCTGTGCTCAGTTTGGATATCCGAAACCACCCGCTCCAGGACCACCTCCACCCTACGTTCAAATCAACTGTGAAAAGGCTGGATCCGAGGGGGCGTTGCGGGCGCAGTCTGGTTGGGTACACCGTGTACTAGTTGGTCTATTGCTAGGCGACCCGCTATCAGAGATAATAACAACATCTTGGGTCTCTCAGGGCTTACTCCTACTCAACAACTCCAGCTAAATATTGGTCACGATACGTATCTCTTCTCTACTCATATTATCCGCTTGGCTATCCGTCACAATACGCCTGCGGCGCTCGAGAACCCCGGTACTTCGATGATGTGGCGAGTGCCGCAGTTGTGTAGTCTCTTACGCCACTCCAACTGTGTCGTACATGCTTGCGATATGTGCCAATTCGGAATACGCTGGAAGAAGCGGACCCGCGTCGCCCTGTGGAATGCGGGTACTTGTGCAGGCATCAACCGTTTATGCCGACCGTGCGGTAAGATATGTTCACAATCCAGGAAGCCTCACATAGAACTGACGGGTAAGACGGATCAAGGTATTATTCATTGGACAGCTCTCGCAGCCGCCTACCCGACCAAATTTTGTGCTGTCTTGGGTCAACACTTTATCGACATTATGTTGAACAACAAAACTATGATGGTGTGCGGCCTACGGCCAGTTGACCAGTCGGGATCGGGTGACGGAGGCTCGGCCTCGACGACTCCGCCGT
Organism: Prorocentrum cordatum; assembly: GCA_963575745.1. Taxonomy (NCBI): domain Eukaryota; class Dinophyceae; order Prorocentrales; family Prorocentraceae; genus Prorocentrum; species Prorocentrum cordatum. Next base: position 38,680 of record CAUYUJ010009191.1, read on the forward strand.
TGCCACTCGTGAGCCCGGCTGCCTCACCTCCTCCTGAGAAAAAGATGTCCCTTGTGGCCCTGTGGGTGCTCACGGTCATTTTTTGGATGGAATGCAGGATGTGGGAGTTAGTATGAGCGGGGCCGCGCAACGTTGTGGCTCAAGCTCCCACCCTGTTCAGTCACTGCCCGCCCTGCTTTCGCCTTGTCACTGTTTGTTTTTCTCTTTTATCCCAGGGGTGACGGAGGCTCGGCCTCGACGACTCCTCCGTTGCCACTCGTGAGCCCGGCTGCCTCACCTCTTCCTGAGAAAAAGATGTCCCCTCTGGCCCTGTGGGTGCTCACGGTCTCTGATAATGAGGATGATGATGATGATTCTGATTATGATGATGGTGGTGACGACGACGACGAGGACGAGGACGATGAAGGCGATGACGATGCTGATGATGACGAGTATCATGACGATGATGACGAGGAAAATTATGATGATGCTGCTGATGATGATGACGACGAGCATGATGGTGATGAGGATGATGATGAGGATGCCGACGATGCTGATGCTGATGATGATGGTGCTGATGCTACTGCTGCTGCTAATGATGATAATGTTGATGGTGACGACGCTGGTGATGATGATGCTGATGATGATGCGGCTGATGATGAAGATGATGATTATGATGACGACGATGATGATGCTGATGCTGCTGATGATGCTGATGTTGGTGATGATGATGATGATGATGTTGCGGATGATGATGGTACTGATGCTGATGCTGATGCTGATGCTGCTGCTGATGATGCCGTTGATGCTGATGCTGATGCTGATGATGGTGATGATGGTGATGATGGTGATGATGCTTCTGCTGATGGTGATGATGATGGTGGTGATGATGATCATGATCATGATGATCATGATGATGATGATGATGATGATGATGATGATGATGATGATGATGATGATGATGCTGATGCTGATGATGATGACGATGATGATATTGCTGATGATGATGCTGCTGATGATGCTGATGCTGATGCTGATGCTGATGATGACGATGCTGATGATGATGATGATGATGATGATGATGATGAGGAGGAGGAGGAGGAGGAGGAGGAGGAGGAGGAGGATGATGATGATGATGATGCTGATGCTGATGCTGATGCTGATGCTGATGCTGATGCTGATGCTGATGGTTCTTCTCGCTTCGCGGGGTGCACGGCCAGAGCACGTGCAGTCCAGACGTTGTGGGGCCTGGTGGAAGCCTTTTTGGGGCCTCTTGGAGGCCTCTTGTGGGCTTCTTGGGGCCTCTTGGGGGCTCCTTTGTGGCCGCTTGGGGGCGTCATGGGCCGTCTTGCGGCGCTCTTTCGCCGTTTGGCTCCTTCGGAGGTCATCCTGTGGGCCTCTTGCGGCCGCCGCCTCTTGGACCGTGCTGGGGGCCTCTTTGGGCCGTCTTGGGGCCCTCTTTGGCCGTCTTGGGGTCCTCTTGGGGGCCTCTTGGGCCGTCCTGGTACCATTTTGGAGGCTGCTTAGGCCGTCATGGACCTCTAAGGATAGAACAAATACGAGAACGCTAAAGTCCTCACCCACCTAAGGAAGAACAATGATGTTGGTCTTGGGAGGCGCTCTTGGGGGCCCTCTTGGGGCCATCTTGGACCGTGTTGGGGTCGTCTTGGCCCGTCTTGAAGCCATCTTGAGCCGTCTTGACGCACTCTTGGACCTCCAAGATGCTGATGATTCTACAGGCCTGCGCCACGTCCGCCGACTCCGTAAGTCCTGCAAGGAAAGCCCGTTCGGGTGACCACTTTGGTGATGGACTCTGCAATGGCGCTACACGTACCGAACCCTTGGAAGGAGGATTTGGAGGATAGCAAGGGGGAGGGCGACGATGATGATAATGATAATGTGGAAAGGGGGAGGGGGAAGAGGAGGACGGGGTAGAGTGAGGAGCATGAGGAGGACGAGGAAAAGGCTTTGTGCGGGCTCCTACGCCGTCAAATAGGCACGGCAGCGGATTGTCCGCATGAGAGCCCGAGGGTAAATATCTCAGTCCCTAGCTCTTCACGTATTACAAGAGTCGATGTCTCTATGTTTCCGTTCGCTGCGCCACTTTATTCATGCAGTTCGCTATTGCGAAGGCCTTACGGCCAGTGCCGCCGACCCTGGAGGACGTGCAGTACTTGCTGGGAGGGCGTCGTATCTGAGTGGCGCCCCCCCCGGGACCCCCCCCGGGACCCCCCCGCTACCCCCCCCCCCCTCCCGGCGGGGGAGGGATCAAAGGGAAGGGGCTTCCCTTCGACTCAAATACGACGTTGCTGAAGTTCATTTGGGCTGGCGCGCTTGAGCAGGGGCCCCTGCTGGGAAAGAGGACGGGAGTGGCGACGGGCCCACGGAAAGGGAGGCGCAAGGAAGGGGGACGACAGAGACGACGACCAACGAACAACGGGGATGACGTCTCGAACGGAAAAGCCCCTCACACACGCCGACAGGGTCGGCGGATTTCTGTCTCTCGTTTGCAGAGGCTTCGCGAGGCGACACGTGCGTGGCATACTTATCAGCGTGTGAAATACTTCAAGTTCGGCTGGTTTGGGATTCAAGTGGCCGACTGTGCCGCTTAAAGTAGTATTGTTATTCGTATTCGTAGACGTCTTTAGGGTTGTTCTGAATTTCGTTGGATTCCCCGGGATTCTTTAGGACTCCCAAAGATTTTCGAAGGTTCCGGAAGATTCTTTACGATTCCCCAGGGCTCCTCGGAGTTCCTTCGTGTTCTTCTGGTTTCCGCATGGGTCTTTTGAATTCAGAAGGATTTATCAGGATTCCTCGGGGTTCATCAGGGTTATCGAAAAGGGTCTTCAGGATTCGTCGGGGTTCGTCCAAGGTCCTCCGGATTCTTTAGGATTCTTTGCGAGGTCTTCATGATTCTTCTGGATCCTGCCGTATTCCACTGCGTTCTTCCGGATGCGGCAGGGTTGGTGAGGATTTTTTTGGATTCCTGACGATTCTTCAGGCTTCGAGATTCATCCGGATTTCTAAAGTTTCCCAGGATTCTTCAGGGTTCCCCAGAATTCTTTAAGATTCTTCAGGGCTCCTCAAGTTTCCCTGGGGTTCTTCAAGATTCCTCACGGTTCCTCTGGATTCCTTGAGATTCCGCAGAGATTCGAGATTCTTTGCAGAGGCTCCGAAGAAGCTTTTCAGAGGCTCTGCAGAAGTCTCTCAGAGGCTCTCAAGGAAGCTCTCAGAAGCTTTCAAGCAGCTTCTCAGAGGATCCTAAGAAGCTTCTCAGAGTCTCTAAGAAGCTTCTCAGAGTCTCTCAGGGAGCGTCTCAGGGGCACTTTCGTACGCTCTGAAGAAGCCTTTCAGAGGCTGTCAAAAAGCTTCTCCGAGGCTCTCAAGAAGCTCGCTAGGGGCACCGACCGGGTAAAAACCCCTCCAGTCGGGAAATAATCCAGCCAATTTTTCACCGTCGAACCAGGAACACAAAATTCGATCGTCCAGGGGGGGTGCCCCGTGCGATCGGCAATTTGCCTAGGTCGCCAATGCGAACGGCCCTGAAACAGGGCCCTGGGAACGCACTGGGGGTTGGCCCGTTCCAGTAGCCACTTGCATAGGGTGCCTATGCGAAGAGGCGCGACGCCCCGAAACGTTGGGCCAGGGATCGTCTGGGGGGCTGGCCCCTGCGATGGGCAATTCGCATCGGCCGCCCGTGCAAATTGCCCCAAAACAGGATCCCAGGGAACGCGCCAGGGGTTGGCCCTTTCCACTAGCAATTTGCATAGGGTGCCTATGCAAATGGCTCCCTGTGCAAATGGCCTCCGAGGTCCAGTTTCGCTCAAACGCGCGATTTGGGACCCGGCTGGGGGGACGATATGGGGGGAAGAGGGTCATGCGCCTAGAGACCCCAAAGGTTTCGGCGTATTCTGATGATGATGATGAGGAAGATGATGATGAGGACGAGGATGAGGATGATGACGGTGATGGTGATGATGCTGCTGCTGATGATGATGACGATGATGATGATTATGATGATGATTATGATGATGATGGTGATGATGGTGGTGGTGGTGGTGATAGTGGTGATGGTCGTTATGATGATGACGATGATGATAAGGGGAGGAGGAGGTGGAGGGATAATGGGAGGAGGAAGAGAGGAGAAGGAGGAGGATGATGAGGATGAGGATGATGAGGATGAGGATGATGATGATGATGATGAGGAGGAGGAGGAGGAGGAGCAAGAGGAAGAGCAGGATGCTGCTGCTGCTGCTGACGATGACGATGACGATGACGATGATGATGATGCTGATGATGATGATGGTGATGATGATGGCGATTATATGATGATGATTATGATGATGAGGGTGATGATGACGATGATGATGATGCTGATGATTATTCTGCTGATGATGATGCTGATGCTGATGCTGATGCTGATGATGATGCTGATGCTGATGCTGATGCTGATGATGATGAGGTGATGGAGGATGAGGAGGAGGACGAGGAGGAGGAGGAAGAGGAGGAGGATGAGGAGGTTAAGCAGAGAAGCGGGAGGTCGTGAAGCTTCAAGAGCAGCGTGAGGACGCGGATGAGGGAGTTAGAAGTTGTACCAGGAGGAGAAGTCGACGCATTTTAGCAGCAATAACGGAGGGGCAAGAACGGGTCAGTTTTGGTGCAGTCTCTTTTTCCTTCTCTTCCTCTGTTCAATCTTATGATGGACAGTCGTGTCGCATACCAGTGGGTTCTCCCAGGCACACCTTGAAGCGTTTCCTCGCCGGGCGAAGCTGTTCTGAGCGGGGGCGAGCGGCGCGTTCCCCGGGGAGACTAACGAGCGCTTGCGAACCCAACCTCCTCCGCCTGTGGATGTCCTCCATGCGTGCGAGAGGAAGGTTCTGGCTGCTGTTATGGTGCCCCCTTACTTATCGTTTAAGTCTCCCACCCAGCCGTGATGCTCTGAGCGCGCGGCCTGTCCTTCTGTCGCTGGTGCCGTGCTTCCGCCCTCGGCCGATCGATCGCGGGTCCTGGCGGGAACGGCACGGCGTGCTGTAGCATGGAGGGTGGAAGAAGAGGGGGAGGAGGAGTGAGAGTCAGCAGGAGGAGCAGAAAGTGCAGGCGTAGGATGATGAGGCGGATCTGAAGACGACGATGATAATGGTTATGATGAGGACGATGACGACGACAGGACGCCAGGCCCAGAAGTGCTGGGTGAAAGCGACGGTGATGATGCTGAGGCACATTATGATACGGAAGTGGTCAACCAGGAAGAGGAGAAAGTAGCAGCAGCACGATGAATGGAGTGTGAGAATGATGAGGAGGGAAAGGACAAGGACGATTCTTATGGTGATTATGGTGGTTGTGACGGTGATGGTGGTGGAATTTGCGATGCTGATGATGAGCGATGGCGACTGCGATGGAGATGACGATGCTGACACTGATTATGATGATGACTATGGTGATGCTGATGCTGATGATGGTGATGAGGATGATGATGGTGATGATGATGATGATGATGGTGGTGTTGGCGATGATGACGATACTGATGATGCTGATGACGACGATGATGCCGATGGCGATGAACGGTGGTGGTTATGATGGTGATGTTGATGACGGAAGTGGTGGTGGTGGTGCTGATGATGATGATGATGAGGTCAATGATGCTGATGCTGGAGATGATGATGATGATGATGATGATGATGATGATGATGATGATGATGATGATGATGATGATGATGATGATGAGGGTGAGGATGAGGATGAGGGTGAGGATGAGGATTATGATGATGATGCTGATGATGTTGTTGTTGTTGCTGTTGTTGTTTTTGTTGTCGTTGTCGTTGTCGTTGTTGTTGTGGTTGTGGTTGTGGTCGTTGTTGTTGCTGTTGTTGTTGTTGTAGTTGTTGTTGTTGTTGTTGTTGTTGTTGTTGTTGTTGTTGTTGTTGTTGTTGTTTTTGTTGTTGTTGTTGTTGTTTCGTCGTCGTCGGCATCAGTGTCATCTGGGCGGCTTCCAGAGGGCGCGTCGGGGGCCAGGCCTTTCGGCCAGCGCCGCGGCTCTGCAGGACTGGTGGCGGCCGAGGCATGTGGGGGGCGAAGTCAGGCCGATGGTGGGGGAGAGGGAAGACGAGTGGGGGTATGGGTGGCTGGGGGGGGGGGGGTGGCAGGAAGAAGATGATGATGAGTGTGTGTATATATATATATATATATATATGATAA
>CAUYUJ010009191.1:44953-77453 GCA_963575745.1 Prorocentrum cordatum
GGTAATAGTAATAAGAATGCTGATACTAATGCTACGAATAATAGAAGGACTACGGGTGCTATTACTACTAATACGACCAATGCTATGAATAAGAATGGTGCTGAACTTCAAAATTATAGTAGTCTGATCTTTAGACTACAAATATGACAAATAATGCTATGGATGATGGTCGTAATACTACTAAAAAGACTAATATTAATAACACCAAATAATCATGATATTACTAACACTAAGAAGCAGTACTAATATTACAACCAGTAAAAAGGAGACGACTGAAACGACGAATAGAGATAGAACAGTTTTGAAAAGAAGAACACTCACAGTACTAATGCCAAGAAGATTCTTTATCATAATCTAATAACACGGAGAAAACGAAAATACTATTAATAATGAGACGAGTGATAATACTAATGAGCGTACTTTTACTAATACTATTAATATTAAGAAGACGAGTGCTGATTCTACTACTAATAGGAATACGATAATTAGTAACACAAAAAATATTAACAACCATGGAACTCACAAACATAATGACAATCATATCGTACTAATAATCATTATCATCCTCATAATAATGATGATAATAATGATCAGGCCCTTCTAACGGCGCACCGTGCTCGGGGGCCGAGGGCCAGGACCTCGACCACAAATGTGGGGACCAGGGCCGAGGCCCGCTTCTGAGAGGCTTAAAATCGCCCAGGGGAGCCTTCAGACAGCAACCACAGAGGCCCCAGGCGGTCTCGAGACACCTCAAGACGCCGTCAAGGGGTCTCTGGGGACGCACGATGTGTTTTACATTGCCCCGGAGGCTCCCGAGACGCTTCAAGAGGCCTTTAAGATGCCGCCCAAGAGCGCCCCGAGAGGGCAGAATTGTTGATTGTCATTTTTTGAAACATGTTTTTTGCATTCTCGCTGTTTCGTGTTTCCGGCGCTAAAGCACCGCCCAAGAGGCTCCCCAAACCGCTCCAAGACGCCCAAGAGTCCCCCAAGAGTGCCCCAAGATGGCCCAAGAGAGTCCCGATACGGCCCCAGAGCCGCCCAAAACGGCGCAAGAGTGGCCCAAGAAGGCTCCAAGAGGGGCCTGTTGGATTCGAGGGGCAGCCAGCAAGGCACGCGCGGTAGGGCTTCCAACCGGTGCGATGGGCCAGGAACCGCCAGCGTGGGCGTCCGCCATGCAGTCGGCCATCATCGAGGCGAACCGTAAAGAACTTGCTCCAGTCAAGAAGGACCTCAAAGAGCGCAAGGAACGCCTCACGAACGTGGAGGGCCGTCAAGATCAATTTGAAGCGCGATTGAAAGCTGTGGATAATATTTGGGGATGGATGGGCACATTCGAACCAAGTCTTATCGAGGTCAAAAACCTGTGCGACTTCGAAGAAGTGTCAACTCAGGGTGCTACCAGGTCCGAGGCTTCAGACATTTATCATAGGCTTATCGGTGTACTTCCCCAGGAGGTGCAAAGCAAAGTGAAAGCGTTTCAGATCACCCAACCCCGCAACCACAAGATGACTGTACCGGTCGACCTCCCCTACCTCAAGGAGGTGTTCGATTATTTCCGCGAGTGCCTCCATGCACGCGGGCGCACCCTCCGGGGGGGCAGGGAGGTGTGGGCGATCGTGGAGAGGGCCCCCGAGGTGCACAAACAGTACGCGACCGCGGGGAAGTTGATTGAATTTGTGAAGGACAACGTCGATGCGGCTGCGGTGGTCAAAAAGGTGTGGTTCCCGGAATTTGAAGTCCAGGTCGAGACATCCGAGGGTGACAACGCAACCGCCGGTGCAGTGGGGAACGTCCAGGAGGGCGGGGACATCTGATGGAACGTGCCCGGCCTACGGATACTCAATATACGGGGCCCTGGGGCCGCCGACTCCCACTTCGCGAAGTTTCGCCGGAAGCAGCGGCAGCGTTCGCGAGGGGGGCTCGAGGCGGATTCACATTTTGCAACCGATGAAATCGTGGTTTAGGTTTTACTTGCAACGAAATCCTTGCAATGGTAAACCAATCGCTGCCTCGTCGGCGAGTTTGGGATGGGGTAATTAGTGCGGTGGTATGCTTGCATGGAGTTCCCAAATGGGTGTCTGGACCGAGGTTTGGCCTGTGCGTAGTACATCTCGCGGAGCACAGGGGTTGATTCGATTGTGGTTTCTTAGTGCCTATGGACCTGAATCCGTTGATCCGTGATGAAACCTACCGCCCGCATTGAAGTGGGCTATTGTTTCCGGGGCTCTTGGTTTTCAGCGTGCATCTTCTGCGCGGTAGCTTCGAGGGCCAGGCCGAAAGTCACGTTGAAATTGTCCAGCGTGAAACCCAATAATTCTTCGATGCGTGCACGCGACGATTTCCAACTCGACCTCTCTCGGTCACTGCGGTGCTTGATGCCAATGTTACTTTACCAGCGTCGCACATTGGAGTGGCGGGTCAGGCAGCCCCCCCTCCCCTGCGCAGTCACGCACTAGACAGGCAGCGGCAGATATTGTCTTGGCTAATGCAATCGGTCTGCGGGCCCTGGACACGTTCAGCGACAATTGCGCCCGTGAGTTCTTGCGGTCTCGTGGATGGAAGCGGCGACGCGCCGCCAGATCGCAACTCCACTTCATAGCGGTCACTTCCGATATTATCGGTTCCTGCTCTCCGGCTCCGGAGCCAGACTTGCGCGACTGCCCAGCTGTGCGGGGGAAGTGCGACCGCCGCGTCCGGCTCGGCCGTCTCCTGGAGTTCCGTGGGCCGACCCCCCATCCCCCGAAGGGTGGGCGCCGTTCAGCGACGAAGCGCTACGACATTTCGCTCCGGAGGCTTTGGGCGATAAGGTCATGACGTTTTTTGTTTTTTTTTTGGGGGGGGGGAGGGGGCGCGTCGGACAAGTGCCTCCGAAGTTGACCGCCGCGCGACCCGCGAGCGTCGACGAGATGAGCCCCGCCTTCTTGGTCAACGTGCTTTGGTCTTGCCATCGTCTGGGGCGGCAGCCTTCCGTGCCCGCTGGAAATGGCAGAAACGAGACGTTTGGGACCTGATCGGCGTCGAAGCGCCAGCGTCCATCTGATCGTGCGCAGTGGTTTTCGCCCCTCGGAAATTTTGCAATGACTCGATCTACCGACTCAGGGAACGCGGAGGAGCAGCAACGAGACTGATTGGCCCGAGTGCGTGGTGCAGCCGTCGCCGATGCCCTTGACGGCGCTATCCAGCAGGAGCCAGACTTCTGGGATTTTCTGCAAGCACGAGCCCGTCTACGTGCAGGCTCCGCACCTGGTCCTGATGGAGTCCCGCCAGAGGTATATACTTCCTTGCCGATTCTCACCATTGTTCACGTTTACGCCTTATTCCGCGCCCGTCACGGCTTCCAAGATGGACGCACGAGTGCCCCAGTTTGGAATATGTTGGAGTTTCTCGGTGCCCCCAGGATTCGCGATGTGAGCGGCTTCGGTGACTTGAGCTGGATCTGCAAGTCCCCAGTCCTACAGCAATGGTGCGCGCGTTGGATCCGCCCATCTTCGAGGCGCCAAATGCGCCCCTCACGCCTGCATTCCTGCGGCTTCAAACGTCGCTCAAATAGCAGTTTGGTGGTTGGTTTGGCCTGGCAACTATTGTTCGCGGCATCTTGCTGGGGCTCCCCTCTGCTAGTGTCCGGCCAGGACGTCGATGCCGCTTTTGATGCCATTCCTCAATGCAGCATTCCGCAGCAGGGGCGTTTCGGCTCAGACTTCGGGGGTCCGGATGCGAGAGATCACGGGCCTTCGAGCAGTCATGGCTTCCTGGTGCTGGTGCTGCAGAACCCTTTGCGCGCGCGAGGGGCGGGGGGCAGGGCGGCGCAGAGACTCCATATGAATGGAATTGTGTCTTGGATTACCTTCTCGAGCCCCTGGTCGTGAGCTGGCGTGAAAGAGGCATGGGTTTCAGTTTGGACATCGGTCAGGGCAGATGCATGGCGTCCCGCGCCGTGTGGGCAGACAACATTATCGTGTTCGCGGAGAAGGTGGGTATGCTGACTGCCATGCTGGGCGAGCTCACCACGGCGATGCCATCCGGAAGCCTGCGATGGAAGCCGTCGTCCTGACAGGTTCCACCGTCAGGAACGTTGGCCGGACAGCCAGTTTCCCCACCGATCGCAGTCTTGCAGTCGGCCGAGCGCTTGACGCGCGAGCAGGTGGGGGCGTTGCAGATACAAGTGCCTCCCACGGGCGAGCCCGAGCAGGTGGTATATATTTTCGTCGTGCGAAGACCTTGGGCGCGCGGGGCCTGTGTTCCCAAGGCTTCGCGCCTGGCACGAGTGCCCGGCAGCGTCGGCGATCTTCGGGGCAGGGTCTTGGCAGGTTTCAGCGGGGCTATTGCGGTCGATGCGAATTTGGGAGTTGGAGAAGTTCGGACATATGTTCAGATTCAGGCTGCGGCCAGAGGAATCGCCAATGTTATTCAACCAACGCGCGGCTGCTAATATCGTGGATTAGATGCGCCGGGCCAATGTGAGCATAATGCGCCGCAGGGTCCTTAAGTTCATCTACAAGTCAGCGCGGCAGGATCAATCGTCACCGTGCGATTTCGGAGACGACCCGCTGGCCAGCGCTCGCAGCTGCCAGCCCAGAGCCTGGCGGGGCACCGTCTGCTTCGTGAGCGCCCGCAGCCAACGGCGGAAGGCGGGTTGCGAGCACGCCCGCGGCGATCAACAGAAGCTCTTTTTGGAGTCGTCGTTCGTGCATGTTTACTGAGTGCATTGGCGACTGCGCCGGAAATTTTCACGACTCAGAGGCAGAGTGGATGGGGGGTTGTGACAAGTTCATAGATGCATTGTGTTCTGCATGCTAGCTCCCGCGCGTTGCGGAAGACGCCGGAGAATGCGCCGTAGGCGCCGCTCAATTCCGACTCGTGGATTCTCCGCGGGGGCCTGCCGTGGCGATCCAGCCGCCGATGATGCAGCCGCACTCCTTGGACAGTGCTTGGCGAACGGAGGGTGGGCGCCTCTGGATTCAGGTGGATTGCGCGGCCTCAGCGGAGACGTTGGCCGGGCGCGCAGACATGCGATCGGATCGTCGCGTGCCAATGTTCCGGCGTATCTCGCACGTGATTCTCCGACTACATTCGCATGGCATGCGGCTTCTGCGCGGCGCCTTGGATTTTGCACGGTGGGCCCCGCGCGAGTTCGACGCCGTCGCCGACCATTGCGTGAATGCAGCGCTGGGCGAGCAGTGGTCATGGTCGAATGGCCCCGGGCTTCCCGCGGGCGGCATTGGCAACCGTGACCTGCGTTTGCGCGCCGACGGCGGCCTACGGCGCAACGGCGAAGGCGCCGTCGGTTTCGCTGTCTTCCACGCCTCCGGGGAAGGGGGCGCAGGCCGGCGCAAGTGCGCCGCGGCGCGGCGAGAAGGGGTGCCGGTTCAAGGGCTCGCGTCGGCGTTCGAGGCCGAAGCCTTGGCGCTAGAAGCGGGCTCGCGGTGGCTGGTAACTGCGCGACTCAGTGGCAGATCGCCGATTCTTCGGGCGGGCCATGGCCCGCGCTCTGTCGGAAGAAACAAAGAGATATAGAGAGGGGGCGCGAACTGCAAAATCGAGCTCGCCGCCCCGCGACGCCCCCAAGAGGCCCCGAGATGCCCCCAGGAATCCCCCGAGAGGCCCTGAGAGGCCTCCAAGAGGCTCCATAGAGGCCCCCAAAAAGCCCGAGAGAGGTTCCAAGAGGCCCCGAGACGGCGCCCAAAAGGTTTCAAAACTCTTTGGAAGAGGCCCCCGAAGACATGCCGCGAAGGTCCCGTGACGACTTCAAGAAGCAGTCCAGGATGCTCCGAGGAGGCCCCGAGAATCTAGTTATAACTTGAGCGCGCGCGAAGCGCGCGCGATGGTTCTAGTAGTAGTATTAGGAAGCGTAGTGAGACGAATAATGTGAATAGTCATAAGAGTACTAAAACTTGAAAGTGTTGCTAATAATAATTATAATGCTACTACGATTGCGAACATAAAATTAATCGTAAGTATATTATGAATAATAATAATGATGCTGATGGTATTATCATGGCACCACCAATTCCACTACGACTAATAGCAATAATATAACCAAGCATACAAATAATACTAATACGCGTACTCAAAGAGTACCAAGCAGTCGAATCATAATAATACTGATGCTACTGATAACGAATCAGAATGATAAGACCTATACTGATACTACCAAGAAGAATCTGCATAATGATAATCCGAATACGAAGACAAACTATTGATACGAATAATCATAATATTATTAATGCTCATAGTGATACGACAAATGAGACACTACGGATATACATCATCAGCAACATACTAATACAAAGAAGAAAAGTACGAATACTACGAAGCATCATACGAGTACTAATGAGCATGTCAAACACACCAAGAATAATAGGAACGATAACGCTATTAACATTACTACTACTACTAATAACCATAATGCTTGTATTGCTAAATAGACAAAGCGTAATGCGATGATACTAACAGTATTCATGCTACTATCAGTACTACCAAGGCTACTTATATTATTAGTGATATTCACTATTAATAAGATTAGCATTCGTATTACCAGTAATATCAGTAATACTTGTACTACTAGACACAGTAACAATGCGACTATTGATAATAACCGTACTACTACTAGTATTTTTAATACTATTAGTAATACTACAACTATTAATTATTATGATAACGTCATCAATAATCATGATATTACTGATAGCGTGATTGTAACTATTATTGGTCGCAAGAATATTTGTCATACTAGTAATATCAGCAGGAGTAGTAGTAGTAGTAGTAGTAGTAGTAGTAGTAGTAGTAGTAGTAGTAGTAGTAGTAGTAGTAGTAGTAGTAGTAGTAGTAGTAGTAGTAGTAGTAGTAGTAGTAGTAGTAGTAGTAGTAGTAGTAGTAGTAGTAGTAGTAGTAGTAGTAGTAGTAGTAGTAGTAGTAGTAGTAGTAGTAGTAGTAGTAGCAGTAGTAGTAGTAGTAGTAGTAGTAGTAGTAGTAGTAGTAGTAGTAGTAGTAGTAGCAGCAGCAGCAGTAGTAGTAGTAGTAGTAGTAGTAGTAACACTACTAACATTATACATACTACTAGCAATATTACTACTACTACTACGACTACTACTACTAATACCAACAGTAGTACTACTAATGCAGCTACGAATACAATTGATGACGCATGGCATGCGTGCCATGGCCCCAGCACAAAACGGAGGGGGGCGGGGGGGGAGGCGGAGGGGCAGGAACAGGAAGGGTAGGAGGGGGAAGGGGAGAAATACATTAGCCTGGCGAAGGGCTCAACCATGTGCAGTTGCAAGTACCGCATTGTGGGTACCAGTTTCGGTGAAGCTCCTATGGGGTCACGAAGCTTGTGGGGGGGTGCCCCGAAATTGGTGGCGCGGGCGCGTGTGGGCACCGCCACTGGGGCCTTCGGTGCAGCTCCCCATGGGGCCACGAACCACGTAACGCTGCCCTGGGCGAGGGGGGCGCGTGCGAACTGCGCCATTGGGGCCTTCGCTGGAGCTCCTTATGGGGCCGCGAAGCGCTGTCGTGGGTGGGGTGGGGATGGGGTGGTGGTGGTGGTGGTGGTGGTGGTGGTGGTGGTGGTGGTGGTGGTGGTGGTGGTGGTGGTGTGGTGGTGGTGGTGGTGGTGGTGGTGGTGGTGGTGGTGGTGGTGGTGGTGGTGGGGTGGTGGTGGTGGTGGTGGTGGTGGTGGTGGTGCGGGACGCCGTGCGAACTGCGCTTCTTGCGCCTTTTCCGTGTAGCTTCCCCCTTTGGGCCACGAAAGCGATTGTCCTTGTAGGGGGGGCACATGCGAACACCCCCACTGGGGCCTTCGGTGGAGCTCCCTATGGGGCTACGAAACGCTGCCCTGGGTGGGGGGAACCGCATGCGAACACCCCCACTGGGGCCTTCGGTGGAGCTCCCTATGGGGCCACGAAGCGCTGCCCTGGGTGGGGAAACCGCATGCGAACACCCCCACTGGGGCCTTCGGTGGAGCCCCCTATGGGGCTACGAAACGCTGCCCTGGGTGGGGGAACCGCATGCGAACACCCCCACTGGGGCCTTCGGTGGAGCTCCCTATGGGGCCACGAAACGCTGCCCTGGGTGGTGGAACCGCATGCGAACACCCCCACTGGGGCCTTCGGTGGAGCTCCCTATGGGGCTACGAAACGCTGCCCTGGTGGGGGGAACCGCATGCGAACACCCCCACTGGGGCCTTCGGTGGAGCTCCCTATGGGGCCACGAAACGCTGCCCTGGGTGGGGTTGGATGGGGTGGGATGGGGTGGGGTGGGGTGGTTGGGTGGTGTGTGGGGATGGGGGGGGGTGGGGGGGGGGGGGGGGGGGGGCGTGCATGCGGTCACCCCCTCTGGTGCCTTCGGTGGATGCTCCCTATGGGGGGCTGCGAAGCGCTGCCCTGGTGGGGGAACACGGGGGGGGGGCAGGGGGGGGCCTTCATTTGGAGCCTTTCGGTGGAGCTCCGTATGGGGCCCAGAAAGCGCTGCCTTGGGCTGGGGGAACGCATGCGGGCACCCCGTGAGGACTTCGTGGATCCCCTCCTTACGGTGCCAGAATGAGCCTGCCTTGGGTGGGGGAGACCGCACGCGGGCACCCCACTGGGGGCCGTCGGTGGCTCGCCCATGGGGTCACGAAGCGATGCCCCTGGGTGGGGGGGCCGCATGCGGGCACTCCCACTGGGGCCTTCGGTGGAGCTCCCTATAGGACTACGCAACGTTGCCCAGGGTGGGTGAACTGCATGCGGGCACTCCCACTGGGGCCTTCGGTGGAGCTCCCTATGGGGCCACGAGGCGCTGCCCTGGGTGGGGGAACCGCATGCCGGCGCCCCCACTGGGGCCTTCGGTGGTGCTCCGTATGGGGCCACGAAGCGCTGCCCTGGGTAGGGGGAACAGCATGCGGGCACCCCCGCTGAGGCCTTCGGTGGAGCTCCCTATGGGGCCCGGCCACGAGAGCGCTGCCCTTGGGCAGGGGTGCCGCATGGGGTCCCCGCTGGGTGGGCCTTCGTGGTGCGCCGTAATGGGGCCACGAAGCGCTTGGCCCGGGTGGGGGAACCGCATGCGGGGCACCCCCACAGAGGCATTCGGATGGAGCTTCCTATGGGGGCCACGAAGCGGCTGCTTGTGGTTCTGGAAAACCGCATGCGCGGATGGGCTGCGGGCACCTGCACTGTGGGCCTTCGGTGGAGCTCCCTATGGGCAACGAAACGCTGCCCTGGTGGGGGGGTGGTCGCATGCGGGCAACCACCACTGGGGCCTTATCTGTGGAGCTCCCTAATGGGGCAACCGAAGCGCATGCCCTGGGTGTGGAAACCGCATGCGGGCAACTCCACGCTGGCAGATTCGTGGAGCTCCCTATGGGGCGACGAATCGCTGCCCTGGGTGGGGGAACCGCATGCGGGCGCCTCCACTGGGGCCTTCGGTGGAGCTCCGTATGGTGCCACGAAACGCTGCCCTGGGTAGGGGGAACCGCATGCGGGCACCCCACCCCCACTGGGGCCTTCGGTGGAGCTCCGAATGGGGCCACGAAGCGCTGCCCTGGGTGGGGGAACCGCGTGCGGGCACCCCCGCTGGGGCCTTCGGTGGAGCTCCCAATGGGGCCACGAAGCGCTGCCCTGCAGGAACCGCATGCGGGCACCCCCGCAGGGGCATTCGGTGGAGCTTCCTATGGGGCCACGAAGCGCTGCCCTGGGTGGCGGAACCGCATGCGGGCACCCCCGCTGGGGCCTTCGGTGGAGCTAGCTCCCTATGTGGCCACGAAGCGCTGCCCTGGGTGGGGGGGGCCGCGTGCGGGCACCCCCGCTGGGGCCTTCGGTGGAGCTCCCTATGGGGCCACGGAGCGCTGCCCTGGGTGGGTGAAACGCAGGGGGGAGGGGGGGGGATGAGAGGGAGGAGGAGGGAGGGGGAGGAGGAGGGGGGGGAGGAGGAGGAGGAGGACGGAGGAAGGAGGAAGGTGGGACGCGGGGCGCTGTCTCTTCAAAACGATGACCCAACGCCTCAGAACGCCACATGATGGTTGGGAACAAAGGAGAAGAAGGAGGAGGAGGAGGAGGAAAGGGGGGGGAGAGGGGCGATAATCGTCGGGGCAGAGGGCCACGGGGCGGGCGCCCACTGGGGCGGGGGGGTGGTGTGCGATGCGACGCGGGATAGAATGCTCGGGGCGGAGGGGGCGCGGGGCGGAGATCCCGCTGGGGCGCCGGGGGCGCGGGGGGGCTCGGGGCAGGGACGGGGGTTCCATTGGGGCGCTGGGGGCGCGGCGGGGGGGGGAGGTGGCGTGCGTCGCGACGCGGGGTAAAGTTGTCGGGGCAGCGGGGTCTCGGGCCGACTTCGGGCGCTGGGGGCGCGGGGGGGGGGGGTGCGTCGCGGCGCGGAAATTCAATTTCCATTCCATTCCATTCCATTCCATTCCATTCCATTCCATTCCATTCCATTCCATTCCATTCCATTCCATACCATTTCCATTCCATTTCCATTTCCATTTCCATTTCCACTTCCATTTCCATTTCCATTTCCATTTCCATTTCCATTTTCATTTCCATTTCCATTTCCATTTCCACTTCCATTTCCATTTCCATTTCCATTTCCAATCCCATTTCCATTCCCATTCCCATGTCCATTCCCATTCCCATTCCCAGTCCCAGTCCCAGTCCCAGTCCCATTTCCCTTTCCCTTTCCCTTTCCCTTTCCCTTTCCCTCCCATTCCCATTCCCATTCCCATTCCCATTCCCATTCCCATTCCCATTCCCATTCCCATTCCCATTCCCATTCCCATTCCCATTCCCATTCCCATTCCCATTCCCATTCCCATTCCCATTCCCATTCCCATTCCCATTCCCATTCCCCTTCCCATTCCCATTCCCATTCCCATTCCCATTCCCATTCCCATTCCCATTCCCCATCCCCATCCCATCCCCATCCCCATCCCCATCCCCATCCCCATCCCCATCCCCATTCCCATTCCCTTTCCCATTCCCATTCCCATTCCAGTCCAGTCCAGTCCAGTCCAGTCCAGTCCAGTCCAGTCCAGTCCAGTCCATTCCATTCCATTCCATTCCATTCCGTTCCGTTCCGTTCCGTTCCGTTCCGTTCCAGTCCAGTCCAGTCCAGTCCAGTCCATTCCATTTCATTCCATTCCATTCCATTCCATTCCAGCCCAGTCCAGTCCAGTCCATTCCATTCCATTCCTTTCCATTCTATTCCGTTCCATTCCGTTCCATTCCGTTCCGTTCCGTTCCGTTCCACTCCACTCCATTCCATTCCATGCTATTCCAGTCCAGTCCAGTCCAGTCCAGTCCATTCCATTCCATTCAATTCGATTCCTTTTCATTCCATTCCATTCCACTCTATTCCACTCCGCTCCACTCCACTCCATTCCACTCCACTCCACTCCACTCCACTCCACCCCACTCCACTCCACTCCACTCCATTCCATACCATTCCACTCCACTCCATTCCACTTCATTCCACTCCACTCCACTCCACTCCACTCCACTCCACTCCACCCCACCACACCACACCACACTCCACTCCACTCCACTCCACTCCACTCCACTCCACTCCACTCCACTCCACTCCACTCCACTCCACTCCACTCCACTGCACCCCACTCCACTCCACTCCACTCCACTCCACTCCACTCCACTCCACTCCACTCCACTCCACTCCACTCTACTCCACTCCACTCCACTCCACTCCATTCCATTCCATTCCATTCTATTCCAGTCGATTCCATTTCCATTCCATGCCATTCCATTCCATTCCAGTCCATTCCATTCCAGCCCATTCCATTCCATTCCATTCCCATTTCCTTCTCCATCTCAATTTCCATTTCCATGTCCATGCCCATGTCCATGTCCATGTCCATGTCCATTTCCATTCCATTCCATTCCATTCCATTCCATTCCATTCCAGTCCAGTCCATTCCAGTCCACTCCATTCCATTGCACTCCACTGCGCTCCACTCCACTCCACTCCGTTCCACTCCATTCCATGCCATTCCATGCCATGCCATGCCATGCCATGGCGTGCCATGGCGTGCCATGACATGCCATGCCATGCCGTGCCGTGCCGTGCCGTGCCGTGCCATACCATGCCACTCCACTCCACTCCACTCCACTCCACTCCACTCCACTCCACTCCACTCCGCTCCCCTCCACTCCACTCCACTCCACCCCACCCCACTCCACTCCACTCCACTCCACTCCACTCCACTCCACTCCACTCCACTCCACTCCACTCCACTCCACTCCACTCCACTCCATCCCATTTCGTTCCGTTCCGTTCCGTTGCGTTCCGCCCAGTCCCGTCCCGTCCCAGTCCAGTCCAGTCCAGTCCACTGCACTCCACTCCAGTCCGCTCCAGTCCAGTCCACTCCAGTCCACTCCACTCCATTCCACTCCATTCCACTTCATTCCACTCCATTCCATTCCATTCCATTCCATTCCATTCCATTCCATTCCATTCCATTCCATTCCATTTCCATTTCCATTTCCATTCCATTCCATTCCATTCCATTCCATTCCATTCCAGTCCAGTCCAGTCCAGTCCAGTCCAGTCCAGTCCAGTCCAGTCCATTCCATTCAATTTCACTCCACTGCACTCCACTGCACTCCACTCCACTCCGCTCCATTCCATTCCATTCCGTTCCGTTCCGTTCCGTTCCGTTCCGTTCCGTTCCATTCCATTCCATTCCATTCCATTCCACCCCGTTCCATTCCATTCCACTCCATTCCACTCCATTCCACTCCATTCCACTCCATCCCATTCCATTCCACTCCATTCCATTCCATTCCATTCCATTCCATTCCATTCCATTCCATTCCATTCCATTCCATTCCATTCCATTCCATTCCATTCCATTCCATTCCAGTCCAGTCCAGTCCAGTCCAGTCCAGTCCAGTCCAGTCCAGTCCAGTCCAGTCCAGTCCACTCCAGTCCATTCCATTCAATTTCACTCCACTGCACTCCACTCCACTCCGCTCCATTCCATTCCATTCCGTTCCATTCCGTTCCGTTCCGTTCCGTTCCGTTCCGTTCCGTTCCGTTCCGTTCCATTCCGTTCCATTCCATTCCATTCCATTCCACCCCGTTCCATTCCATTCCATTCCACTCCACTCCATTCCACTTCATTCCATTCCATTCCATTCCATTCCATTCCATTCCATTCCATTCCATTCCATTCCATTCCATTCCATTCCATTCCATTCCATTCCATTCCATTCCATTCCATTCCATTCCATCCCATCCCATTCCATCCCATTCCATTCCATTCCATTCCATTCCATTCCTTTCCATTCCATTCCATTCCATTCCATTCCATTCCATTCCATTCCAGTCCAGTCCAGTCCAGTCCAGTCCAGTCCAGTCCAGTCCAGTCCAGTCCAGTCCAGTCCAGTCCAGTCCAGTCCAGTCCAGTTCAGTCCAGTCCAGTCCATTCAATTTCACTCCACTGCACTCCACTGCACTCCACTCCGCTCCATTCCATTCCTTTCCATTCCATTCCGTTCCATTCCGTTCCGTTCCGTTCCGTTCCGTTCCGTTCCGTTCCGTTCCATTCCATTCCATTCCATTCCATTCCATTCCACCCCGTTCCATTCCACTCCATTCCACCTTTCCCTGTTTTTCTTCCTTTTTCCTTTTGTTTCCTTTCCCCCCCCCCCCGCAGGACACCCTCAGCAGCGCCGGGCAGGGCTTCGCGGCCGGCCACCGACCACCCACCTCCCGCGACGGAGGCGCGCGGCGGACGCTTCCCCCCCCCCGCCCCAGTCTCCCGCCCTCCTCGGCCCTCCCCTCTCGGCCGAACCTCGCCTCTCTGATCCGCCTCTCGGCTGCAACGTCCCCCTTCCTTCTCGGCTCCACGGCCCCCCCTCTCGGCCGAACCTCCTTTCTCTATTGCCCCCCCTCTCGGCCGAACCTTCTCTCTCTCTCTCTCTCCGTCCTCTCGAGCCCCTCCCGGCTCCACGCAGCCCTCCCCTCTCGGCCGGCCTTCCTCCCTCTTGCCCTTCTGCGCCGCGCGTGGGACAGGACAGACTGGCGTGGATCGGCCACGCGAAGAGGGGGTTCTGGGGGAGGGGGGAAGGCTTCTTAGAAACTCAGGAGAAAAAGGCCCCCCCACCCCTACCCTCGCCTCGTTTTCCTCTTTTTGGGCCTCCTGGGCGGCCCTCGTTCCCACCGCTGGATTCGCCTTGACATCCTGGTCAGAACGCGCCCCAGGAGAGAGGTCCGGGGAGCAGCGGTATGGGTACCTTTTGGCTGCCCCAGAAGCGCCCGTGCTTCTGAGGAGCCTCCCCCCCTTCCCCTACCACCTTGTGCGCACCGCCAAGTGGGAGTGCTCTGGGATTCCGCCCCTCCTTTTGAAAGCTGCGGGCCTCATGTCCTTGCTTCCGTGCTGGCCTGTTCTGTCTCTGCTGCAAGAAGCGTTCGTCTCATCTCTTACCCTTTCGGGGGGACGTAACGGTGGGGTACGGGCACAGGTTGGGTTAGACGAGAGGAAGACCGGTCTAAACGGAACGGCCACTGGAGAGAGATTTG
Organism: Prorocentrum cordatum; assembly: GCA_963575745.1. Lineage (NCBI taxonomy): Eukaryota > Dinophyceae > Prorocentrales > Prorocentraceae > Prorocentrum > Prorocentrum cordatum. Next base: position 59,465 of record CAUYUJ010009191.1, read on the forward strand.
CGAACATCCAGCTGGATTTGCTCCTTGTCCCCAACTTTGGATTGCCCTCTCTACAACCCCCTCGACCCTTGGTCCCTTGGTTCCTGGCCTCCCGAGTGGGGTCCTAGTTTTGATGGGATCGGAGGATCGCGCCGCATCGCCGATGAATCGGCGATGCGGCTCGATTTGCAGCCAGATGTTCTCCATGCCGACGTCACCGATGCATCGGCGATGCGGCGCGATCCTCTGACCCCACCCACTCGGGGCCACCGTTTTTACGGCTACCCGTTTCGGGCCCCATGTTCTCAATTGGGCCTTCCCCAAAAAGCCGTGACCTTTGCGGGCGCGCGTGCGTGCCGTGCAGCGCGCGAGGAAGGCATTGAGAGCCTCCTCCCTCTCCCCCCTTGCCCTCCCCCCTCCGCAATTACACAATATGAATACTACTCTCCTCTCTCCTTTTGTGACGTCCGGGAAATGGCCAGCCCCCCTCCGAGCACGTTTTTTTTACACAGGATTTCCGGGAAGTGGGTTTTCGCTCTTGTTTTTTTTCTCAAAATGCTGCTCTCGTTGAGGCGCTGGCTTCATTTTCGGGCCACCCCTCGTTCCGAATCGTGCTCCCGCTGCAGCACTGGCCGCATTTCCGCGCTTCCGCTCGTTCCGAATCGTGCTCCCGCTGCAGCGCTGGCGTCATTATTTCCAGCGCCATGGTTTCTGGTCCTTCCAAATAGGCCCCAAAATCTAGAACATGGCCCGCCGAAAAAACCGTCGGAAGTGATGACGCATTCGGTGTCGATTCGTTGATTCGTTGGCTCGCAGAAACCTTCCCATTTTAGGTCTTCGCCACGCCATGCTATGTCAGACTACGCGTCCTCCGAATCGTGCTCCCGCTGCAGCGCTGGCCGCATTTCAGCGCTTCCGCTTGTTCCGAATCGTGCGCCCGCTGCAGCGCTGGCGTCATTATTTCCAGCGCCATGCCACGGCATGGTTTTCGGTCCCACTGAATAGGCCCCACCATCTAGAAACTGGCCCCCCCGAAACAACCATCGGAAGTGATTACACATTCGGTATCGATTCGCAGATTTTTTGAGCCGCAGAAGCCCCCCCCACTGTGGGGCGTCGCCACGCCATGCTATGCCAGGATACGGGTTTATCTTCAAGACCATGTTATGCAATGTAATGCCATGCTCTGCTACGACATCCGACTGTGCGAATAGAGAAGAGAGCTACGCCATGGTAAAGGATGGGAGTGAGGGTTAGGACGTCAGATATGACGCGAACGCACCTAGCTTGCCCTTCCCCGCCCCCTCCCCCTCCCCCCCTTTTTTCGGAGCTGAGGATTCGCCCCAAGCCTTTCTTCGACGCCGACTCCTCCCCCTCCCTGCCCAGTCGTGGCAACGAGAGCCGCCACCGCCCAGCACTGCGTCCTTCCTGCCATATTGGCCACGAGACAGAAACATAAAGGTTGACGTATATATGTTTCCCCGTTGTCTTAGCGCGGAGATTGAGTTTTGTCCGCCGCCGTGTCGTTTGCGTGCCTTGCTGGGGGCCGAAGGTAACCCTGCCCAATCAGCTCAATCAGGTACTTTGCCTCACGAGCGCGGTTCTCGCTCTTCCCATTCTTTGCTTGGGTCAGGGATCCCTCGCCAGCGTCGGACAGGGGCCGCCCTTGCTGCTGTATTGCTGTCTCGTTGTGCGCAATTGTCCCGGCTTGTACTGTTCATGAACGCCGCTTCTGCTGACAGGGTAGCGGCTTCATCGGCGTCGCAATCCAAGACACCACTCCCTGCCTTCCCTCGTCGTTCCTGCCGCCTCGCTGAATTATGTTTGATCGTCATGGCTTGAAGTGGAGACCCATGCCAAGAAACACCCTGCTTGCCTCCAGGGTGCCCTGGGCTTCCTGGGTTTCGATGGTTTTGCTACGGAAAGCGTGGCGCTCCCACACCCCAAATCGATGGACGTCCTGGGGGTCTCGGGGTTGGGTTTCTGGTGGACTGTTTCTCGTGGATGGGGCCCCTACTATACGGCACGCGCCCAAGACGTTTCGATGCCACGAGACTTGGGTCTGGAGTTTTGCCCACACCTGTCTCACCACTCACCAAACCACCCCAACCCAACCCGAAGGCCTAAAATTGCCCTCCATTTCCAGTGGGGGGGGGTCGGGGAACATTCTGTAAAAACACATGAAACTTGTACCCCCCCAACCAGAAATTCGGGTCAAATTCGGGTCTTCAGGTTGGGTTGGGGTGGTCTGGTAGGTAGTCAATCTCGGACTCGGGCCCTGCGGGCCCCGCGGAGCCCGTGGTGCGAACCCCTGGGTCCTGAGCCCAGTTTTCAGGGCCCCGCCGTGCCAGGAGAGCTCTGGCTCTCCCTATTTCACCGAGCACGTTCCACTACACGCCGGTCGTTGAAAGTAGGTATTTCTGGATTCCCGGATCTCAATCTACTTCAAGCGCCTTCCTACTTCAAGAATCGACACGTTTTTGCTGTGTTTTGTTATTCCCTGCGGGGGCCTGGACCCAATCCACTATATCCGCCTTCCTACTTCATGTTCTTACCTACTTCTTCCGACCGACGTGTACTCGCAAAGTGCCTACTCGCAAACGTCCGAAAAACACATGTCTGTTTCGATGTAATTTATCGCAGATCCACCGCGGCTGATCCAGGCCACTTGCGAGCAGGTACTCTGCGGGTAGTGGAACGCGCTGGTCTGTGCTGGCGAGTCTTGCTGGTCCCCCCTTCCCCTCCATCCCTGTCTCCTCTCGTCCTCCTCCCCTGCCTCCCCCCTCCCTCCCTCTCTCCCCCCGCTCCCCCTCCCCTGCTTTCCTCGGTCCCTGCCTCCATTCCCTTCCTCCCTTCCCTCCCCTCCCACCCCTTCCCCCCTCCCCTCCCCCCCTCTTCCCTTCCATCCCTTTGCCCCCCAAGACTCCCATTATCCCCCCCCCCCCCCGCAGGCGGAGCCCATCACCGCCAGAGGATCATGGCTTGCTGACCGCGCGCGTATGGTCGTCTCACTCCTCCTCCTCCTCCTCCTCCTCCTCCTCCTCCTCCACATTGTCCGCCTCCTCCTTCTCCTCGCCCTTCTCCTTCTCCTTCTCCTCCTCCTTCTCCTCCTCCTTCTCCTTCTCCTCCTTCTCCTTCTCCTCCTCATCCTCCTCTTCTTCCTCCTCCTCCTCCTCCTCCTCCAGGGTCGTCGTCGTCGATCTCCTTTGTGTGTTTAGCTGTATGTTTCTCCCATTGTGCACGCTCGTCCACGGCGGTATCATCCTCATCGGGAGTTCCAAAAAGCAGTTGGAGAGGAGGAACCGGGGATCCTGGCCTTTGAGAACCTTCCACGCCCTTTACTCCTCAGGGCTGCATGAGCCTTGGGGTATTCCACTTCGTGCCAGAGGCACAGTGGCGGATAATCCTCATCGGGAGTTCCAAGGAGACGTTGGAGGGGAAACCCTTGACGATCCCTGCCCTTCCCCTCCCTCCCCTTCCCTCCCCGCTCCCTCCCGCTTCTCTCCTCGCCCCTGCCTCCCCCAGTCCCTCCCTCCCTCCTTCCCCTTCCTCCCTTCGCTCCCCGAGATCATCCTCATCGCGAGCTCCAAGCAAACAGTTGCAGGGGAGACGGTGGGACGCCGCCGCCGCCGACGACGGCCCCCACCGACCCCCGCGCGGCCCTCCGGAGGAGTCCGGCCAGGGCCTGCGCCCCGAGCGCCAGCTCCGAGGAGGACCCGCCAGGCTTCGAGGCCGGTCCCCGCCTCCACTGCTCCCTCCTCCTCCTCCTCCTCCTCCTCCTCCTCTTCCCTCTTCCTCCTCTTCCTCCTCCTCCTCCTCCTCCTCTTCCCTCTTCCTCCTTTTCCTCCTCCTCCTCTTCCTCCTCCTCCTCCTCTTCCCTCTTCCTCCGTTTCTTCTTCCTCCTCTTCCTCCTCGCTTCTCCTCCTCTTCCGCTTAGGCAGTGAGGCAGTGCCAGCCATGGGGTTCGCCGAACCCTGCCACTTCCCACAGGAAGGTCTGGTCGGGCGGGACCCCCTGGTGGAGTAGAACGAAAACGAGAAAATTATGGACCGTGGTCCAGCATGGCCGATGGAGGGTGTCTACCGAACTGAATAGGAGGCTTGGCGAAGCTCACCATACGTTCAAGCAGCTACACCAGATATGGGCGCGGACGTCTACTGGCAATAATGAAAATACATAATATACGACAGTTGCGGTCTGAGCAAACTCTTGTATTCCTTAGACTCCGTTTGGCTTCTGAAGGCAGACCCTGCGAGGTTAGATGCGTTTCGCTGCAAATATCCACGTCGATTGCTTGGGAATTGTTTTCCTTCTTCTTCGTCTTCCGTGTCAGCAACGCAGAGGTGCTACGAAGAGCATTTGCCAAACAATTTTAACAGATGTTGCAAACTAGGCAGGTAGCTTTGTACAGCAAAATCAAGAACTCTTTATGCCCGCCGCTCGTGAGAAGAGGCGTCTGCAATGACGACGGCAGCCCCAACATTTGGGCAGGTCACCGAACAAGGGGCCGCCCCCGCCAGCAGTGGGCGAGTCAAGTGTACAGGCTGTCTCAGCATGTACAGCTGCGGTGTTCCTTGGGCCCGCCCTTCCCCTCCTCCTCCTCCTCCTCCTCCTTGCCGCTTCTCCTTCCTTGTGCCGATTCTACTTCACAGTCGCGTCTCAGGGTGCCCGCTATCCGTCTGTTTCGTTTTGGAGAGCTACCAAACGCGCACTCTTCTGCCCACGCGTCCCTCCGGATGCTCGACTCTGGTGGTGGTGGTGGTGGTGGTTCGGCATGACAGGAGGTAGGGAAAAAGGGGGGGACATAACAACAACATCATCATAACATGGAGGAGAGGAAAGTAGGGCTGACGCGTGGCAGGCTGTAGCTTGGCGGCGGCAGTTGAGAGGTGGGAGTCCCGGGCCTGTGTTTGGTCCCCCCCCTTCGGGCTTTTTGGCCCGATTGGGCCGGCGCCCTGGAGGGTGCCCTGGGTCCCCCTCGACTGAGATGCCCACTCAGGTCTCCCGCCACGTGCGGTGGCGGTTGGAGACAAAGGCGGCGTGGCTGGCTGCGGTTTGCGGGAGCTAGCGCCGGCGGCATTGTGCAGGGAGGCAGGGAGCTGAAAGGCGGCGAGGGTTTGTGGCAGAGTCAGAAGAGTTGAGAGGAGGTATGTGCATAGTTCTCTTTCCTCTAAGCTTGTTTTCTCGATGTCGTTGGCAGTGCGCTGGTTGTCCTGCTTCAAAATCCCGAGCATGGTGCCGAGGTCCCGCCCGTCTGTGGCCTCGCCTGCCCTTGTCTGCCTTCTGGGTGCTGGTGATAGTGTACAGTGGGGCCGCGTGCCAAGAAACCAGTTGGATTTTGCCAGGGTGCCCTGGGTTGCTTGGATTTCGATGGGCCCCCAATAAGATCTTGACGATTTTAGATCGACAAATTTGGGTTGTCACTGAGCAAATCGCGTATTTCAGGGTTGGGTTTCTGGCGGAGGTTTCTTGTGGCCGGGCCCCACTGTAGGCGATCTTTTTGGCGGTATTTTCTTTTGCGGTTGGTCTGCCTCATGGTCTGCATCTTCTGTGTCGCTATGTCGATCATCTCTGGCGTTCCTGATGTCGCGTTGGAGGGTGATGGGCTCCTCGATTTTGTTCTCGATCTCGTTCATGTAGATCGTTATCTGCTGCTGGCGGATCTTGGAGTGCCCGTAGTAGTCCTCCATGGTTCTTTGGGTGTTGTCGATCTCCCTCGCCTGCTGGGCCAGGGGCATGCTGTTGAGGACCATCGCTTTGATGAAGGCGATATGTGTGACGGCGTCGGTAGTAGGCAGGCCTGCGCTGTTTTTGACGCTGGCAGCTGCCGCTCTTCGCTCCTCAGTGTGTTAAATCTTTTACCATTCGTCCTTCAGCTTGTGGTCGTTTGGGGGGTAGCTCCCAATCGTGCCTCCTGACGTTTTTGTTCTAATGGCTATTGAATTTCTGGCAGTCGTCCTTCTTCTTGGGCGTCTTTTTTTCGGGTTGGATCTTGTCCTTTCCTTTGTTATTATTGCCCTTGCCCTTCTGGTTGTTGCTGGCGGGATCCTGGTGGTCGTTCCTACCTTTGCCGTCCTGGTGGTTGCCTTTCCCATTGAGGTTCTGGCTCCAGGTCTTGTCTGGGTGATTGTCGGCCCGCTGGTCCATCCAGTTGTGGTTCCTCCAGCGCTCGAGTCCTGCACCGATGGCTGATGTAGCGGGCCTCGGTGTTGTAGGTCTGGATTGTGGGCGGCTCGATGCTGATCTCCACGGTGGTTGTGCCGATCCCTGTCCGCTCGTGGTTGCTCTCCACGATGTCCCCATGACTGGATCTTGAGGTGGGTATCGTGGTGGTGGTTGCGCGCTGTGGTGTTCTTGCAGTAGTTCTCGTGCCTCGTGAGGTCGAAGCAGGACGCGAGCGTCAGCACGAATGTCGGCGTAGCCGCCCGTGCCAGGCGGGGCCGGGGGACCTCGGGCCCCGTGAAGTCGTAGCCGTGGGTGCGATAGTTGACGTGGCCCTGAGCATGGGGGCGAGAACAAGAGTATTTGCTGTGGATGTTGCGGTGGACATCGCGGGCCTGACGGGCCTGTGGAGGCCGCGCTGGCCGCACAGCTGCGGCCTGGGCTGCATATGAAGCGACATGTTCTCGGCTTCTTGAGTGGGCTGCACACGAGTTGTCCATTATCCCGAGTCGGTCTACGCCCGTGGTCTGTGCTGATGTCAATGATGGGGTGGGTATGCATAGAGTTGGTTCCTCATGGGTTTATGACGGGCTCCACACCGTGCCAGAGGAGCACGCCACCCAGGGGTTCGGGATTGGGCTTCGTTTTTCTGAACTACTTGCTGTGCATGACTTATAGATTGCGAATGCGTACAAAGGCTTTGCCCCAACCTTCTTCGGCCCGCAGGGAACCACGAGTTTTATCGATATAATCGCACTACCACGGCCTCTCGTCTCCGTCCTGAAGAGTGCGGGCCCATTGCATCGTCTTAGTCGCAGTTTACAGCTGGGTCGTTGCAGGCGTATCCTGGATCATCTTCTGGTACACGCGGCATTCCCCTATGCGCTGGCCGCTGACACAGTTCTAAATACGATGCCCTCGAGGGTCTGATGGGACTATGATGCCTTGATGATGTCCTTGAGGCGGGGCTCACAGCGTCGTGAATTCTTGGAGAGTATGGAGGCTCGAATAGCACTGGATTCTGCACACATCGTTACCCTTAAGCGCCAGGACACGGCTGACGCTCTTTTCGATTACCTCAACGATACCATGATTGAGATTGGTCGCCCCCTCTTTGCTCGTGATCGTGTCCGCCCCGTTCGTCAACTCGCCGCTGAGAGGTTAGAGTTGCTCGAGGCTAGGCGTCGTATTCGTCATGAGCTTGCTGCTGTTTCTGAGGAGGAAGCGGAGGAGGTCCTGGAGCGTCTTCGGGAGGTTTCTAAGGCTAATTCCAGATATCTTCGACGGCAGCGGAAGGAGTACCAGGAGGAGGTGATTGAGGAGATGAATGAGATGTGGAGGCATCGGCGTCTGGCAGAAGTGGCACGTCTGGCACGACAAGCATCAGGAAGTCGTTTGGGGCCAAAAAAGCGTGACTACCTGGGCGTCCGAGGGGTTGTCGAGACCGCCGAGGTCTTGCTCGAGCAGTTTTCCCAGGCCGGGCGGATGGGGGCATGCAGGCATCCCAGGTTTCAAGTTGGGACGAGTTTCGTGATGCTTGTAAGTTTGCTGCACCTGGAGCTCGGGAAATCACCAGCGAAGATAAGCAGAGTGCGTATGCAGATTTGGTTGGAATTCGTAAGGGGCTTCTTCGTGCGGGAGAGCGACGAGCGGTACCTGAGTGGGCTCCCCCTCTGGAACTCTGGTGGCTTCTACTGCGCCCCCAACGTAGGCTCAGCTCTCGAGGACGGGGTCTCGGTAGTCAGGTTCGGCCTCCAGATCCCGAAGGCTTCTGGGATGTCTTGAAAGCTGGGCTTCAGAGGATCCGCAGTTGCAGGGCCACTCCTGTTCGCTGGCATCGCAGTCGCGGGGTTCCCCTTCCACGCAAAGATCATCGCACTCGGTGTATTCGTCTCTTAGATCCTCTGGGTAAGCTCTGGATGTCAGGACTCATGGGGCAGCGGGGGCCTGGTCAGTATTGCTATGCAGATCACGGCTTCGTGCCTCGTCATCGGCGCGAAGAAGCCCTGTTGGTCCAACGCGTCGCAGGTTTTCACTTGCAGCGTTCTGGAATGTCTCACATTACCAACTGTCATGACCTAGCCAATGCGTTTGCGTCCAGCAGTTGGTCTTGTATGAGCACGACTATGCATCAGATGTTTCGTCCAGGCTCTGAGTCGTTTGGACATCAGCGCTATCAACGAGCTGCAGTTACCCTTGCAGGTTGTGATTGCGATATCACTCTTAGGCCTGGGTGCGGAGGCTTGATGGGGGGGCGGGTTCGCCGTGCGGAGCTTCGTTCACACGTTCGCCCCCGTCGTCGAGGAGTGGTAGGATAGGCAGAGAGGATGGGGCCCCTACGTGGATCAGCTCGTCGTTCGGTTGCCGCTGGGAGGGGAGGTGGATCTTTCTCTGACTAAGTATGCCGACGATCTCACTAAGAAGCTGATTGGAGGCCGTAGGACGTCTGCTGCTTCGCTTGCCATCGCCAGCTCCTACTCGAACCAAGACTTAGATGCGTGTCTGGGTCCTGCAGGGTATAAACAGAATCTGACAAAGCAAGATACTCTTTTAAGTTTGTTTGGGCGCGGAGTTGGATCCGCTTATCAGGTGATTCGTTCTGGGGATGTTCGCTTTCCTGGGAAACCGTCGCAGCTGGTCAAAAGTCTTGGCTATGATGGGGACTTCATCTCTCAACTTCGGTCAGGAGCTTAAGGCGCGGCTGGCGGCGGTCCGAGCTGGGTGGCATTCACTCGGGTCTTTTTGGCATCTTGCTGGAGCGCCGCATCGTTTCCGAAGATGTATGTTGCTATGCAAAGTGTATAATACTGCACTGTCAGGTCTGGAGGCCTTTTTGCCGTCGCCTGCTGATTCCGCGAAGCTCACGAGTACGGTTGCATCGTGCGCACGCAAAGCCATGCGAGGTGCTGCCTGTGACCGTGATGCTGAGGGACACCCACGTTCGCCCTCTAATCTTGAGGTTCTAAAATGGTGGCGTATGGTACCTATTGATCTTGAGGCCCGTATTCGTCGTCTGCGTCTACTCCAGGAATTAGTAGGACATCCTGAGGATCATAGGCAAGTCTTGGGGGCTCTTCTTGGCACTTATGGTGGCGATGGCAAGGGGCCCTTCTATGCTGTGTTCACCCTCTCTGGTCGTCTGGAGGCTACGGCTCACCCGTGGGTTCGGAGGCTCTGGGAAGATCTTAAGACCTTAAACGTTCTGGACGAGGGATGGGCCCTGCTGGTTTATCTCGATGGGCGCTTTTTGTTACTCTTTCGGGATGGGGAGGCGCGGGAAGATTTCCTACGTATCGATATGAGACAATAGAGGAGTCGATTATATTCGGTTTCGGTTGCCCCACCTAATCATGTACTGAATCTGGAATGCAATGTTCCTGAGCCTCCTGTCCCTGTGTTTGGACGTGATGGTGTCTATATTTGTCAGCTTACTTGTAAGGATGGGACGGTGTGTAATGCTGTTCTTCCCGATCGGCGTGCGGTTCATACGCGTATTGTTGCGCGACGTGGTCATCGGATGGTTGCTCATATTATTGCTCTCAGTAATCAGTGTCCCGTGTGTAGCGCTATATTCAGTTCTCAGGTTACGTGTCGACGGCATCTTGTGCTATCGTGTGCTCGGGGGTTCTGCAAACCAAATGCCTCTCGCAACTTGGCTCCGCTTGTCGCCCCCTCGACGTTGCAGTGCCCCTTGTGTGACGTGGCCATGGGCTCGTTTCAGGCACTGCAGAAGCACTTGATCTCTCATCTACATCCCTGTCCGCTCCCTGCGCCACCTGCCACAGATGGGCGGCGCCCCGGCCTGGATGGTCAAGGTCGCGAAGTCTGCGGACGACCAGGGCGGCGGCAACACATCCAAGGTCGTCGCGGAGGCTCGTGCCGAGGGCGGCGACATTCTGCGCCAGCTGGTGGCGATCCTCGTCAAGTTGAGCTTGGCCAACAGCGCCGAGCTTCGCGACGTGAGCGGAGTCGTATACATCACCTTTCTCATCAAGTCCGACCAGCCCTCGATGAGGGCCGCGCGCGACGCGGGCCAGAGTTACCGCGAGGAGGTGCAGCGTCGCAAGCAGGCCAGCGAAGACCTCTCCACGCTCGGCGCGCCTTACGTGCAGATCTGGTGCGCCCTCATCAAAGCGATCGGGGCCGTTCCCAGCTGCAGCGACGAGGTGCGCAAGAGCATCGAGGCCTACTGGAGGGACGTGCTGGTACCCATGCCGCTCGAGAAAGTCGGAGAACACGTTCGCCGCTGCCGCGTCCGCAAAACCCGCAAGGTCGAATCGAAGGACGAGCGGATGCGCTTGACTTTTGCCGTGGACGGGGAGTTCAAGCCGCTGGAGAGGGCCCTGGTCACCTACTTTTCGTCGGCGGCGGTGGCAGGCGAGCGCAGGCTGGGCCTAGCTCCCTGTGGCGCGCTCGAGCGCGAGGCATCCCGCCTCCTGGAGAAGCTCGGCGAGGGCAGGAAGGAGAAGGAGAAGAAGGAGCAGGAGGAGGCCTGAACGTGACTTCTGGAGTATTGCATGAGATTTTGCGTGGCTCTCAGTCTTCTGGAGTATTGGCTTCACAGGAGAATTTGATTGGCTCAGCGTCGTCTTCTGGAATATCGGGGTCTACAGAGATTTTGACTGGCTCAGCTTCTGGAGTATTGCCTTCGCAGAATTTGATTGGTCAGGCTTCTGGAGTATTCTGAGAGTGTGGTTGGCTCGCAGTCTTCTGGAGTATTGCCCAATGAGAATCTGATTGGATCGTCGTCTTCTGGAGTATCGCATGTCCCTGAAGTTCGTGCTGTGCGTTCTGCGGATATACTCGTTCACGCTGATCCGCCCCCAGAGGTTCCTGTGCGAGGCCCCGCTCCAGTAGTGTTCCCGATTTCTGAGGCCAGTAGCTCTTTTACGAATGGGGGTGAGGGGAGGGGACCTGTGTCCGTCAGTGCTGCTCTGCCGAGAGCTCCTCTCCCCCCGAACTTAGCGTGTAGTCAGCGTCTCGCCGAGTTGGTCGCTCGCGGTGTTTTCCGTTCGAACCCTCCCCCTCGGCCTGAGCCTCCTCCTCGTCCTCCTCCTGGTCTGCGGCCAATTCGTGAGCTTTCGGATTCTTTCGTGCCGATGCCCCGACGCTCCCGTCGTTCGAGGCCTCCTCGGCCGCCGTAGGGAATTCGGGTCTGTATGGAATGGTGCCCATCACCCCCCTCGCTGGTATCCCCCAGCTTTCGGGCGGGTCGAGGGCCTCAGGTGGTGTCCCCATCAGCAGCGCCCGCTAGTGAGGGAAGTCGCAGATTTTACCGCCACTCAGATGCTACTTCTTTAGTGCCGCCGCCGTCAGACAGTGGACAGCATCCGAGAGTTCTTGCTTGCTTGCTTGCTCCTTCTCCCTCTTCCTATCTTCCTTTCTACCCTCCGCCTCCCTCCTCTTCCTTCTCCTCTTCCTCTTCCTCCTCCTCCTGCTCCTCATCCTTCTCTCCCCTCCCTCCTTCTCTTCCGTCACCCGCCTCCCTCTCGCCTCCTCCTTCCTCCCCCCTCTCGGAGATTCGGTGATCGGATGCCAGCCCCTGCGCGCAGGAGGGCCCTGGTGCGGCTGGGACGACGGCGGCTGCTCCCCAGGTCGGGGGATGCTGAGTCCATTCAGCGGCCAGCGAAGGGGGACTTCTCAGAAGCCCTCGCGCCTTCCGAGAAGTTTTCAGTGTCTTTGGGGAGGGCTCCTAAAGCTCCTCAGGAGGCCCGAGACGGATCCGAGCCTTTGAGAAGGCCCGCCCCTTCTCATTCCCCTCCCCCAGGCTCGCAGCCCAATGCGGAGTGCTTGGACTCCGTCTGGGCACTGAGCCTCTCTTGGTGGGATGCTAAGGTCCAGGGCTGGACCTAAACTGTGTTTTTGGCGATTTCGTGGGCTGTTTTCGTTTCGACTTCGTTTTGCGGTAAAGGCGGATTGAAGACAAAAGCGAGGGAAAACGAAAACAGAACGAACACGAAAAACACCGTTTAGTAAGTCCATACAGAGTAAGTCCGCGCGGAGTGCTCGGCCTCCGTCTGGGCGCACTACGTCCGGACTTGGTCTCTCCTGACCGGGCGGGTCGCACCGACTCGGCAGGCGGAAGCGTCGTGCTCCGCACGCCGTCTGGGTCCCCCCTGAGTGGAGCTCGACGCTCCAACGTAGCAGTGGCAGTACAGTGGGGGCCCACGTCAAGAAGCACCCTGGTTGCCTCCAGGGTGCCCTGTGTTTCTTGGGTTTCGATGGTTTGCTGTGGAACGCGTGACGTTGCCACACCAAAAATCAATGGACGTTCTGGGATCTCAGGGCTGGGTTTCTTGCGGCAGGTTTCTTGTGGTCGGGCACCTACTGTATGCATACCCCGCTCTGCTCGGCGGCCAGGAAGCCACAGCGGCCCAAGCCATCCACCCTGCCCCGGTGGGCGGTGGGGGGAGGGCGCCCGTCGGGGGCGCCGAGGGGCGGAGGAGGGCCACCGGCGGCTTCTCCCAGCGTTTTTTCAATGTTGCCGTGCCTCCCGGAGGCTTCTCGTGGCCGCTGCTGGATCCTCCATGGGAAACAGGCCAGGGCGAACGCTTGTAAGTGGAACTGGGATGGCTTAGGGTATGAGGCGGACCAAAGACATGCTGAGATATTCGTCAAATAGTAAGGCATGGACCAGTACAAGGTGAGGTATGAGATGCCCGGTCAATAGCAGCCTTGCAAAGAAGAGTATGAGGGGCCCCAACCAAGCCATGAACTGAATATGTGCCAAGCTTTAGTGGCCAGGACAAATCATTTAGCACAGGACCTCTCTGATATGCAGTTTTCAGTCGAGGATCTTGCGCGTTCTATTTCGGCCCCAACCCGAGGGCATGGACAAGTCTTACAACATTGAGCAAATGCCTCAGGAATCACGACAGAGGTGGGTGCCAGTATCTGTATCAAGAGCGCCCCGCGAAGTTAAATGTGTGGACCGACGCCGACTATGCAGGTTGCAAGAAATCTCGGGAATCGACAAGTGGAGGTACCGTGATGTAGGGATCAAATTTCATTAAGTCGTGGAGTTCTACACAGTGGGTGGCGGCATTGTCTTCTAGTGAAAAGTGGAGTATTGCGGAATTGTTAAAAAGGTGCCCCAGTAGGATTGAGGGCGGTTTTCAAGGACTCCGAAGGTGATTGGTTGCATGCCGTTCAAGAGCGATGCGAGTGCAGCCATGGCCCCTGCGAGCAGGCGTGGGTTGGGAACAGTAAGACACATCGACATCCGCCAGCTTTGATTTCGAGAGAAGGCGAACAGAGGACACGTCAGAGTGATCAGAGGAGAAAATCAAGAAACCTTGCAGATGCTTGAACTAAATATTTGAGCAGGGGCGACAGGTCCATGCGTATGCGGGGTACCAGCCAACACTTTTTTATCGGAAGACACGAGCTGCCACCCGCTACGTAGTGCTAGCTCAGGCAATAGTTATTGCGGTTATCATCGCGAGCCGGTTTTTGAGATCCGGGTGTTCGTCTTTGCTAGACTATACCACGTGCTGCATGACCTGGTGGTTTGCGACACGTAACGATCGTGTACCGCGTGTTCGGAGGCCCTTGTACTCTTGCGCCTAAATCATAATCGCCTCCTGCTTGCACCCGTTATGCTTTCAAGTACTTCAGTCTTTATTCGCCTTGCTACTACTACTCCTACTACTCCTACTACTACTAGTGCTACTGCTACTACTACTACTACTACTACTACTACTACTACGACTATTACTACTACTACTACGACTACTACTACGACTACTACTACTACGATTACGACTGCTACTACGACTGCTGGTGCTACTACTACTACGACTACTATTACTTTTACTACTACTTCTTCTACTACTATCACTACTACTGCTACTAGTACTCCTACTATTACTACGTCTACTACGTCTACTACGTCTACTACGTCTACTACTACTACTACTACTACTACTACTACTACTACTACTACTACTACTACTACTACTACTACTACTACTACTACTACTACTACTACTACTACTACTACTACTACTACTACTACTACTACTACTACTACTACTACTACTACTACTACTACTACTACTACTACTACTACTACTACTACTACTACTACTACTACTACTACTACTACTACTACTACTACTACTACTACTACTACTACTACTACTACTACTACTACTACTACTACTACTACTACTACTACTACTACGACTACTACTACTACTACTACTACTACTACTACTACTACTACTACTACTACTACTACTACTACCCACTACTACTACTACTACTACTACTACTACTACTACTACTACTACTACTACTACTACTACTACTACTACTACTACTACTACTACTCGGTCCCGTGCACCACATCACCACGGCTCAACCGCCTTGGGATGAGCGTCCTTGTGGCTGCCTCATTTCCAGTATGTAGCGAGCACCTCTTCTGGGTGAAATGGCGGGTCTGACGTGCATGCAGCGGCAGGCGCTTATCCGAGGGCAGCTGGTCCCTACGGCCCAAAGTAAAGCGACAGCGGCGGCACAGCAGCACACGGGGCGACCCCAGTACCGCCATCGAGGCCAACTAGCGCAAGTAGGCGCGAGAAGAGGCCAGGATGGCAAGCCAAAATGGCTACGCGCACAGCGGCGTCACGGCAGCACACGGGGCGACCCCAGTACCGCCAACGAGGCCAACGAGCGCAAGTAGGCGCGAGAGGGAGGCCAGGATGGCAAGCCAAAATGGCAAGCCAGAGTGGCTAGGCGCACAGTTGACCGTGCGAAGAGCGGAGGCCTAAGACCAGGGCCCGCGGCGCGAGGGGGGGCACCACTGTGGGCGCACCCGCGCCAGCTGGCAAGGCGGCGTTGCTAAAGCTGGAGCGTAAGCGAGCATACAGGCTCAGCATCCTTGAGAGTGGCAGGCTCGGGATCTTAACGTGGACTCACGTAGCCTCCCCGAGGGCTTAGAAGTATACGATGCTGGGGGCCTGCAGAGTCTCAGCGTTCAGGCGGACTGGCCTGTTCCTTGCGCAATGGCTGCGAAGACCTGCGACGGCAGCGCTTGCACTTCTCCCCCGAGGTCGCCACTGCCGCCCGCCTGCCCTGAGGGCCCAAAGATCTGGCGCTCGAGATCCTCACCGAGGGCCACGTTCAGGGCAGCGACATTAGGGATCTGCTGCGGGAGCGGGTCCGTCGGCGGCGGCGGCACCGCAGGGGGCGCCGTCAGCGGCGGCGGCGGCGGGGCCATGATGGCCGCTGGCGGGGCTCCAGCAGGCGGTGGTGGCGGGTCCTGGCTGCCGCGGGCCGAGCCAGCTGGGGGGGCACTGGCGGTGCGGACGGGAGTGGCACGCGGGGCGACCCCGGTACCACCTCCGCCGCCCGTGAGGCTGCCCTCCAGGAGGTTGTGGCGGCGCTCATAGGCCGCGAGTTCCTCGTGCGCGGTCGCCAGGCGCTGCCTCCTGGCCTTATTCCGCTGCTTCTTGGTGTAGCCCGCCCACTCTGGATCGTTCAGCCCCCATGCAACCTGCGAGTACAGGTCGGACCACTTGAACTCGGGCAGGCTGTCCCAGGAGAGCCCCTCCATTAGCACGTAGTGGCCCTCCCACTGCGGCTGCTGCGGAGCGTAGCGCTTAAAGACGGTGCCCACCGCCAGCGGCTCGACCTTGGGCAGGTGCGTCAGGAGGTCCACAGCGCTGAGCACCGCTACCCCCTCCTTCTTGAGCTTGTCGTAGCGCAGCAGGGCCTTCAAGTCGCAGACGTCCTCCTCGGGGAAGTCCGCGTGCATGTAGTACGCGCGAGGCGGGCTCTGCTCTTCCTCTATCATCTCGATGCAGACGCCGTAGGAGGTCGCGTAGCGCGCACCACAATGGCAGTGCCAGCGCTGGCCCGTCTCCCCCGCCGCCTCCTGCGCGCAGGTGAGCAGCTGCGTCCAGCGATCCGAACGGATCACCGAGCAGCATCCCTTGGGATTGTCCCAGGTCTTGTTGGCCGAGCACTTGTAGTACATGTTGAACGTAAAGCCCTTACCACGGTAGAGCTGGTCCTTGTAGTCGCCCATCCGTCGGTAGGCCTCCTGCGCCCTGGCGTTGCCCTGGCACTCCTCCTTCCGCGCACGCTTGTGTCCCAGGTGCGCGTCCACGACCCCCGAGGCTTCCAGGAGGCCCTTCTTCAGCCTTCCCACATCATCCTCTGCCTCCGCATTCAGCGCGTCGAGCCACTTCTGGACCCCGTCCTGCGCCTCTGCGCCCTTCACCATGTCCTCTTTCTTCTCCAGGATGGGCCCCAGGCCTCCCAGCATGTGGGTGCGCATGGTCTCGAATTTGAGGACACCATAGGCCCGCGCCATACGCTTCTGCGATTTCTTGGAGAGGCCGAGCCGCAGCAGGGGCTCGATATCCGCGACCTCCTCCACAGTCTTGGCGTTGGCCAGCTGGTGCTCCTGGCCCTCAACGTTGTTGTCGAGCGGGGGGTCGCTATCATCCCCACGGGGAGGGTCTGCGGCGCCAGGTCCATCCTCGAGGGGTCGAGGTGGCGCGCGGGGCGGCCCCGGCACCACCTCCACCGCCATCGGGCGACCGACCTCCTCCGCCACCGTTTCCGTGGCTGGGGGGGCGCTACTACTACTACTACTACTACTACTACTACTACTACTACTACTACTACTACTACTACTACTACTACTACTACTACTACTACTACTACTACTACTACTACTACTACTACTACTACTACCACTACTACTACTACTACTACTACTACTACTACTACTACTACTACTACTACTACGACTACTACTACTACTACTACTACTACTACTACTACTACTACTACTACTACTACTACTACTACTACTACTACTACTACTACTAACTACTACTACTACTACTACTACTACTACTACTCCTACTACTACTACTACTACTACTACTACTACTACTACTACTACTACTGACTGCTACTACTGCTACTACTGCTACTACGACTACTACTACTACTACTCTACTACTACCACTACCACCACTAACACTACCATACTACTACTACTACGCTATGCTGCTGCTGCTGCTACTGCTCTGCTACTGCTACTGCTACTGCTACTGCTACTACTACTACTACTACTACTACTACTACTACTACTCTAGAACTACTACTACTACTACTACTACTACTAACTAATACTACTACTACTACTGCTACTGCTACTGCTACTACTAAGACTACTAACTAAGTACTACTACTAAACTACTACTATTACTACTATTACTACTACTACTACTACTACTACTACTAGTACTACTACTACTACTACTATTAATTCTACTACTAGTACTCGTAGTAGTAGTGGTAGTAGTAGTAGTAGTAGTAGTAGTATACTACTACTACTGCTACTACTACTATACTACTACTTTTTATACTACTGCTGCTGCTACTACTACTACTACTACACTACTACTACTACTACTACTACACTACTACTACTACGACTACTACTACTACTACTACTGCTACTACTACTACTACTTACTACTACTACTACTACTACTACTACTACTACTACTACTACTACTACTACTACTACTACTACTACTACTATAACGACTACTACTACTACTACTACTACTACTACTACTACTACTACTACTACTACTACTACTACTACTACTACTACTACTACTACTACTACTACTTCTACTCCTACTACTACTACTACGTCTACTAGTATGTGTGCCTCGCCCCCCCCAGGGACGACACGCGCGCACAGAAATTGTACAGTAGAAGCTCTGTGGCGGCTTTTGGGTGGACGCGCGCCTCCATGGAGGACACATCGTACTAAATTTGTAATTTGTGCGTCCCGTCTTTTGGGCCCTCTATC
>CAUYUJ010009191.1:82453-85649 GCA_963575745.1 Prorocentrum cordatum
CTTCGTCGTCTTCGTTCAGGGCGATTTCAACTTCGCTGGCTCCCCTTCCGTTCCCGAACAAGTGTAATCCGAGGGAATTTCCAACCGAGAATTTCGAGAACGGGTCCAGCCTATCCAGCAGTGGCGTCGGGCTGCAGGGGCCGTCTGGGCATCCGCAGCGAGCGAGCTCGTCGAGCTCGAAGCATCCGAGCCGAGGCACTTTTTGCAGGGCCGAGAAGTCGCTGTCAACCATCGACAGGATCTTCAGCTCGCTCCCTGGCTGGCCCCGCGCGCGCCTGTCTTGCGGCTCGCGCGTGGTGGGTTGCCCCGAGGTCAATCCCAGTCTGAAGCTCTCGGACCGCTCAGCGGTCGTGGTCGCCATAAACTGGGGGTCCCGAAGACGCCTCGCGAGCGCCCCGTCCAGCCCGAGGTCTACCAGGGAGCTGATTAGGGTGATTTCATCAAGTTCGTTTTTTTTGTTTTTGAAAAGGTGGACGTCAGCCACCTGGGCGCGCCGCTGCAGCTAATTCTCCGCGAGCTCGCGATGAGAGATGCCGCTCGCACCGCCCGTGGCGTCGCGATCCTCAAAACACTTTCCTCGACGATGGCGAAATTGATGGTTGCCAAATCGATCGGTCCTGCTATTTGGTCACAGGATATCGCGCTCGTCCCCCGACTCCTTCGCGCTCGTGAACTCGGCCGCCGGTTCCTCGACGTCGACCCTATTGCACAGGGGGCCAACCCTGTGGAGCCAGACAAGTTTACGACGTTGACCAATGAGCTCAACTCGTCTGCGAATTCGTCCGCTTGCGCGCAAATCCGAGCTGAATTACTGCTGCTTGCCGTCCATCCACGGCGCGCCGAGCTGCGGAGACGTCTCCGCGGAGTCGAGCGTCGGGAAAGCTGTGGATCAGGATCGACCGCAAACTATGCTTCCAGGGATAAGGTCCAGGGCAAAATCACCAGTGCCCCCGAGGGCATGCTCGAAGGACTTGGACGCGCTTGGGCCCTTGTTTCTCGCGCGCGTGGTATCGACAGCGCTGCCGCTGATAGGTGCCTGGAAAAGTTCGCTCCCGCCTGTGCTCTGGATGGCCTTCCGATGCCCGGGGCCGGAGACATCCGAAAATGATTCGAACGCGCTCCTCGGGGCGCTCCTGGCCTTGGCGCACTCTTCGTATCAAGCGTGGCGTTTCGACCCTCGCGGTTGCGAGACCTTGGGGCCCCGTCTGCGATGGTGCCTCCAGGGGCGCCCAATGTTCCGTGGCTTCAACGATCTCATGGGCGCGTGGATCCCGAACGAGGTGGAGGAGCGAGCAGACGGACTGATCGTGGGGCCTCCCAGACAAGACCCCTCGATCTTAATAATGGCGATGTGAAGGTGCTCGCGGCGGTCCGTGTTTTTGAACTGCCCGAGAAACTCCCAGAGTTCGTGGGTGAGGCCCAGCGCGGCTTCATCCCTGGGCGCAATTTCGGAATGAATATCCAGGAGATCGACGCGGCCTCTCGGGCGCGAGAATTCTCAGGTCAGAAAGCCCCTCCTGGTCGGGCAAGCGTTCCCTTCGGCTTCGCAGGAGTGGATTTTCCGAACCCTGGGGTGTCTCTCCCTCCCCCCTTCTATGCTCTTCTTTTTTCGTCTCGTCTATGACTGCGTCTCCTGCGTCTGTCGCCTCTCTGTGGGCCGGAAATTTCTATCCACGATTACTTGTGGTTTCATCCGGGGATGCCCGGCCTCGGGAGCTCACCGCGCCGTCTCCTCGCGTCCGTTCCCCGTCGCTTTGGGGCCGTGATCGAGGCGCGCGACAGAGGCGCAGTCAGAGCGTGCGCGGGCGACCTGGGCGCTTGCGTCTACTAGGTTTCGGTCCTGCGCTTGCTCGCCGTCGTCTTTCGCGCCGCCGCCCGCGTCGCCGGTCCGCTTCCGATGCCCAGAAATGCTGTGTAGTCCCACTCTGCGGTCAGTGCTCGCCCATTGCCGTGAAAGAAGTTCATTGCTGGCTCCGCCGAGAGACCCCCGAATGGGCCGAGATGACAGTCGGCCGGCGCCTCAAGTATCCAGGCGTAATTTTGGGTCCGCTGTCGCGAGACCGCTTGTGGCATGCGCCGCTGCACGAGCACTACTCGCGTAGTCGATGTGCTGTGGCCGTCTACGTCTCTGCGCACGCCTGCAATGAGAGGGTGGTGAGAGTGCCGCCATGCATCTCACAGCGCTTCCTTGTGCCCGATCTCTTTCCGCGAGTGGAGCACGCGTGCGTGGCCATGGTCCTCTCCATCCCTCGTTGCCGTCTCACTCGCGCTGATTGCTTCAATCTCGAGAGCTGGGGCGGCCCACGTTTAACGAGTGCGATGGTCGCGAACTTGGCGACCGTCATGCGCTGCGCTCTCAGGACATTCAAAGAACGGCCCAAACTTTACGACAAGCTGAGAGACCTTGCGTTCGTGAGCCTTGAGCTGGTCAAAGTAGTTGCGGGTCAGCTCTTCCCAGACTTTTGGGACGCCCCCCTTCCTGTCAAGCTGCTGAGGGAGGCGGGTCTCGGTTTCCCATCCTACCCAGCGTGGTCAGAGGCTGGTCGGTGTGCTCTGGAGGTAGGCCTGCTGCTCTTGCAAGACCCTCGAGCGACGCTCCAGCGAGCCCTCGCGTTCGAGCTTAAGCGTCACCTCTACCCCGCCCCACTCCAGTCCACGTTCGCGGCCCGTCTTCGCAAGTGGTTCCCCGGCGCGAATCCTGCTCTCTCTCGGGTCTGCTGGCCAGAGGTCCAGGCCGAAGTCCAGAAGATGCCCAGTCCGTGGGCCACGGCTTTCATTAAGACCCTCGCGGGAGCATGGGTCACAGCGTCCAGCTTCCAAGAGAGCGAATGTCGTTGCCTCCTAGGCTGCCCAGCTCCAGCTGTCCCCGCTTCCTTGTTCTCGTCTCCGATGTGGTGTCGTGTGTCCTCCCCTCGTGTGTGATCTCTCGCCTCGGCCTCCTCGACCCATCCAGTGCCTGTTCACGCTGTTCCAGTGCCTGAAGTTCCAGTCGCGTCGCTCACGCTATATAATCACATTCGCGCCCTCCCGCGTTCCAGGGGACCGCTGTTTCAGGCAACGGCCGAGGCGCTCCTGCCGCAAGTGCGCGCGGCGCATCGCCGCCTAACTTCCAGGACGTGATGAGCTGCCGCGCCCCCCTGCTACGGGCCAGGAGGAGGAGGAAGAGGGGGGGGGGAGGAGGAGGAGGAGGAGGAGG
>CAUYUJ010009191.1:88249-128249 GCA_963575745.1 Prorocentrum cordatum
GCAAATCCCTTGTGTTTTTGGACCCTGACCCCGCGGATCTGCTTGAGGGGTGCCGCTGAATTTAAACAATGCGGCAAATCCCTTGTGTTTTTGGTCTTTGGCCGCGCAGATCTGCGTGAGGGGTGCCGGGAAATTTCAGAAATGCGGCAAATCCCTTGTGTTTTTGGACCCTGACCCCGCCGATCTGCGTGAGGGGTGGCACCGAATTTACAACATGCGGCAAATCTTTTGTGTTTTTCCCGGAAAGGGCTTAAGCCCAGGGTTCTCTTTTAGTTTGTAAACTAGTCCCCCGGTGCCTGCTTGAAGGAGGCCGGCGAATTTTTCCCTGATACTAACGAGGTCGAAGGAGGCCGGCGAATTTTTTTCCTGATAAATACGAGCCGATAATTAAAATTTGAGGATGTCTCCGAGCGAAACCGCTTGTTTTTTGAGCGCCGCTGAAAAATTAATTTGAGGATGTCTCGAGCGAACGCTTGTTTTTGAGCCGCGATTAAATTTGGAGTGTCCGCGAGCGAACGCTAGCGGCCCCACCCAGCAGACCACACTCCAGGCACGACACACCCCGCACGACCTCACCACAGCACTACCCTCCGCCAGCACGCCCCCACCTCCATCATCGACCACCGCCCAGCTACGACCACACCCCACACGATCACACCCAACGACCACAACCCAGCACGACCCACCCAAGACGACCCCCCAAGCACACCACCACCCGAGCCAGGGTTATCTTTTGTTGTACACTAGTCCCCCTTGCCTGCTTGAAGAGGCCGGCGAATTTTCCCTGATAAATATTGTACGATTTCCTGGAATTTTTGGCAGGATGTCTCGAGCGAAATGCACGACCCCACCCTAGCACGACCATACCCCAGCACGACCACACCCCAGCACGACCAGACCCCAGCACGACCCCACCCCAGCACGACCCCACCCCAGCACGACCATACCCCAGCACGACCACTCCCCAGCACGACCCGACCCCAGCACGACCCTACCCCAGCAAGACCACACCCCAGCACGACCACACCCCAGCACGACCTCACCACAGCACGACCACACCCCAGCACGACCACGCCCCAGCACGACCACGCCCCAGCACGACCACGCCCCAGCACGACCACCTCCCAGCACGACCACACCCCCAGCACGACCACCCCCCAGCACGACCACGCCCCAGCACGACCACACCCCAGCACGACCACTCCCCAGCACGACCACACCCCAGCACGACCACACCCCAGCACGACCACACCCCAGCACGACCGATCGATAAATCACAAGTTGCGGAGCACCCCCGCACTAACCCCCCCAGCACGAACCCACCCCGCACGACCCCACCCCATCAAGACCACGCCCAGCATGACCAACACCCCAGCACACCACAAACCCAGCACGAAACATCCCCTCATCGACCCCCCCCAGCCTACCCCACCCTTATCACACCACACCCCAGCCGAACCTACCCCCAGCACGACCAGACCCCATCACGCCCCAGCCCAGCACTACCCCACCCACATCACGACCATACCCTCGCACGACCACACCCCAAGCCGACCCGACCCCATCACGACCTACCCGCAGACCACTACCTCCAGCACGACCACACCCCAGCCTACCACACCCATGCACTACCCCACCGCCCATGCACGACCACGCCCCAGCACGACCCCGCCCAGCACGACCCCCCATCCATCACTACCACCCTCCATCTACGACCACACCCCCATCACTACACCTCCCCATCACTACTCACGCCCCATCACGACCACACCCAAGCACGACCAGACCCCAGCACGACCCCACCCCAGCACGACCACACCCCAGCACGACCATACCCC
Organism: Prorocentrum cordatum; assembly: GCA_963575745.1. Lineage (NCBI taxonomy): Eukaryota > Dinophyceae > Prorocentrales > Prorocentraceae > Prorocentrum > Prorocentrum cordatum. The sequence goes on from CAUYUJ010009191.1 coordinate 90,088, forward strand.
AGCACGACCACACCCCAGCACGACCCGACCCCAGCACGACCCTACCCCAGCAAGACCACACCCCAGCACGACCACACCCCAGCACGACCTCACCACAGCACGACCACACCCCAGCACGACCACGCCCCAGCACGACCACGCCCCAGCACGACCACGCCCCAGCACAACCACCCCCCAGCACGACCACCCCCCCAGCACGACCACACCCCAGCACGACCACCCCCCAGCACGACCACACCCCATCACGACCACTCCCCAGCACGACCACACCGCCTTGGTTGAGTGGTTGCCTGTCGTCGTGGAATGTTTCGTGGGGTGTCTCGTGGAATGTTTCGCGGGGTGTCTCGTGGAATGTTTCGTGAGGTGTCTCGCGGAATGTTTCGTGAGGTGTCTCGTGGATGTTTCGTGAGGTGTCTCGTGGGATGTTTCGTGAGGTGTTGCCCCGTTGGGTATCGTGAAAACGTGCCCATGCTCCACATGTCTATATCCCTTTCCGGGTTCGTGGGTCCATCATGTTGGACCCTGACCCCACCGATCTGCTTGAGGGGTGCCGCCGAATTTTAGAAATGCGGCAAATCCTTTATGTTTTTGGACCCTGACCCCGCCGATCTGCGTGAGGGGTGTTAGGAAATTTCAGAAATGCGGCAAATCCCGTGTGTTTTTGGGTTTTTGGACCCTGACCCCGCCGATCTGCGTGAGGGGTGCCGCCGAATTTCAGAAATGAGGCAAATCCAAAGTGTTTTTGGACCCTGACCCCGCCGATCTGCATGAGGGGTGCCACCGAATTTCAGAAATGTGGCAAATCCCTTGTGTTTTTCCTGGAAAGGGCATGGGCCCAGGGTTCTCTTTTAGTTGGTTTACCCCTCTCGGTTTTTACTTGAAGGGGGCCGGCGGAATTCTTGTGCGATGAATTACGAGGTCGAAGGGGGCCGGCGGATTTCAATTGTGAGGACGGAGGCCATTTTTCGCCACCCCTCACGCAGATCGTGCTCTTGGATTTTTACTGCCTTTAAGGAAACCTCGATATTTCAGAGGTGAAGTTCACTTTTTTCCGACATCGACTTTAAACGATTAAAAACGAGGTAAACGCGTTCGCTCGATAAATAACGAGGTACCGCGGCCTCTGGAACTGCGCTGGGAACGGAGTTTTGGATTCTTGAAGTTGCATAAGTTCGGACATAGCAAAAATCCCTTGTGTTTTTGGGTTTTTGGACCCTGACCCCGCCGATCTGCGTGAGGGGTGCCGCCGAATTTCAGAAATGAGGCAAATCCAAAGTGTTTTTGGACCCTGACCCCGCCGATCTGCGTGAGGGGTGGCGCGGAATTCCAGAAATGTGGCAAATCCCATGTGTTTTCGGATCCTGACCCCGCCGATCTGCGTGAGGGGTGGCACGGAATTCCAGAAATGTGGCAAATCCCATGTGTTTTCGGATCCTGACCCCGCCGACCTGCGTGAGGAGTGGCACCGAATTTCAGAAATGTGGCAAGTCCCATGTGTTTTCGGACCTTGACTTCGCCCAGGAGGGCCCAGGAGGCTCCAGGAGAGCCCAGGAGAGCCCAGGAGGGCCCAGGAGAGCCCAGGAGGGCCCATGAGGACCCAGGAGGCTCCAAGAGGCACCAGGGGGCCCAAGGAGGGCCCAGGAGAAGCTCCAGGAGGCTCCAGGAGAGCCCAGGAGGGCCCAAGAGGTCCAAGGAAGACCCAGGAGGGCCCAGGAGCCCTTACGAGGGATCGTGGCCCTGGGAGCGCTGACGTAGCGTAATTTACGAGGGATCGTGGCCCTGGGAGCGCGGGTGTATTTGTTTTCAGAACTTGTTGAGGATGACTCAGAGAGGACAGCTGGTTGTGGGGCACGAAATGGTGGGGATGTCTCGAGCGGGGCCTCGTGGGGGGCTAGATTCAGGGATGTCTCGGCGAATGTTTTTTTCACGTCCCGCTCGCAGGATCCGAAGGATGTCTCGCGCGTGCGCGTCCGCGCGCAGGAATTTTGAAGAGTCTTCAACAAATTCGTTTATTTGGCGAGGATTTCTTTTGGATTTTTCGGATGTCTCGAGCGAAACGCTGTTTTTTCAGAATTTGTGAGGATGTCTCGAGCGGAACGCTGGTTTTGCAAAAAGTATTGGGGGGATGTCCTCGAGCGGGGGCCTCTTGGGTGCCGAATTCAGAGGATGTCTCAGCGAATGCTTGTTTTCACGTCCCGCTCGCAAGGATTTCATCGAGATTCCGTCACACTCGCTATTGGCACGTTCCGTGGGGCGTCCCTTGGCGAGTCCCCCTGGCACGTTGCGTGGCGCGTCCCCTGGCACATCCCGTGCACATCCATTGGCACGTTCCGTAGCGCGTCCCCTTGGCACGTCCCGCGGTGCGCCCCCATGGCACGTCCCCTGGCACGTCGCCTGGCGCGTCCCTTGGGACGTTTCGCGGCGCGTCCTCCTGGCATGCCCCCCTGTCAATTAGCTCTGGGGCAGCTACTATGTGTTCAGGCAGCTCGAGCTTACGATCCAGATCAGTTCGGTCAGGACTCGGATGCAAAGGAGGACTCGATCCACGAGGCTATAGAGCACAATCGCGCCATGGCACATCGCAATCCAGCACGGCGCAGCACAGATTCCGGCACGGTACATCAAGATCGATACACTCAGCATTGCAACTTGGCACGTTCCTTGGCACGTTCCGTGGGGCGCCCCTTGGCGAGTCCCCCTGGCACGTCGCGTGGCGCGTCCCCTGGCACATCCCGTGGCACATCCATTGGCACGTTCCGTAGCGCGTCCCCTTGGCACGTCCCGCGGTGCGACCCCATGGCACGTCCCCTGGCACGTCGCCTGGCGCATCCCTTGGGACGTTCGCAGCGCGTCCTCCTGGCATGTCCCCCTGTCCATTAGCTCTGGGGCAGCTACTATGTGTTCAGGCAGCTCGAGCTTAAGATCCAGATCAGTTCGGTCAGGACTCGGATGCAAAGGAGGACTCGATCCACGAGGCTATAGAGCACGATCGCGCCATGGCACATCGCAATTCAGCACGGCGCAGCACAGCACAACCCTCGGCACGGTACATCAAGATCGATACACTCAGCATTGCATTTGCCCGTCACCCAATCAGGTGTCTTTGAAAACGCTGCCATGTGTTACAGTTCTATATTACTTTCCGGGTTCGTGGATCGATCATGTTCGACCCTGACCCCGCCGATCTGCGTGAGGGGTGTTAATTTTTACCCCCCCAGGAATTCTGAGAACCCTCACGGGGGGTGCTAACCAGGGTCCTTTTCGGCTCCCCCCCCTCGCGCGGACAGTAACAATTTACAGTAGGAAGCAGAAAGCAGTATTGTAAGAATGGAAACTGGAAACTGGAACTGGTGCAGGGAGCAGCAAGCCTAATCCTCGCAGCCTGATGGCCCCGCAAGGGGGCCGGCGGATTCTACACAATAATTCGTCATTCTACACAATGGTTTCGTCAATGAGGCACCGTTCATCTCAGTGGATCCACCGTTGCGTCCATAACTCCGCTTGCAACGCTTGCGGCTTCTGCGGCCCGCCTGGAATATGCAGTGGCACCAGTCAGGGTGCCTCAATGACCGCGTCAACTGACAGCTTACGCGCGGGATTCGGCTCGAGTGGTGGGCCCCGGCGGCGCCCAGCCAGTTGCCGACGCGCGGCCGCCATCTCGACCTGGAGGCTCCGCTATTTCGAGGCGTCGCGGGGGCGGCGGGGGCGGGCTCGCCGACCAGGCCGTCCAGCATGCCGCCGCGCTTCGCCGCCGAGGCGGGGCTCGCCGCAGGCCCCCCCAGATGACTTGAGCCGACAGTGAGCAACATTCGAGAGGCGGAGTTTCAGGTAGAGAGTCACACGCTGGAGCTGTGATCCATTGCCTGTCTGAACGAACTTTCTCCTCTGATTCGAACTTGCTCCCCCGTCAGGACATTTTGCCACAATTTACGTGGACCGAAGTGATGGGCCTGTTTTCCACCACCACCACCACCATAAGTTGGAGGGGGGAACGAGGAGGAGGACGAGGAGGAGGAGGACGAGGAGGACAAGGAGGAGGAGGAGGAGGAGGAGGAGGAGGAGGAGGATGAGGAGGAGGAGGAGGAGTGGAGGTGGAGATTGGAGGAGGAGACCCCTTCCCCTCCAACTTATGGTGTTGGTGGTGGTGGAAAACAGGCCCATCATGAAGGACGTGCCGGGCCCCGGCGGGCCAGGGCCGCCGCATGCCGAGGCGGAGCCCGCGCGCCGCGCGCGCGGGCGAGGCAGCCGGCCCGTGGAGCGCGGGCAGCGGCCTCTCCGGAGGCACGGCCGCGGCCGCCCCGGCGCTGGAGGAGCAGAGGGCCCGGCTCCTCCCGGGGGTCGGAGGAGGAGGAGGAGGAGGAGGGGGAGGAGGAGAGAGGAGAGGAAGGAGGAGGAGGGGAGGGAGGAGGGAGGAGGAGGAGGGAGGGAGGAGGAGGAGGCGGGGGAGGAGGAGGAGGAGGGCACCCACACCGCTGCTCAGAGCTTCGCTCTCCCCTTGTCGGGCCTCCCGGGAGGCCCTCGTCGCCACCGCTGGCTTCGCCCCGAAGTCCTGGTCCGAGCGCGCCCCAGGAGAGGTCCGGGTGAGCAGCGGTATCGGTGCCTTTGGGTTCCCCCAGCTCCTGTAGCAGGATCACCGAACGCGTTCCACTACTCGCAAAGTGCCTACTCGCAAACGTCCGAAAACCACATGTCTTCCTCGATGTAATGGATCGTAAATCCCCCGCGGCGGATCCAGGCCACTTGCGAGTAGTTACTTTGCGAGTAGTGGACCGCAGGAGCAGCTGCTGGCCGAGATGCAGCAGCAGGCCCAGGAGACCAGGCGGGTCTCGCAGGGAGCAGGAGGCCGGCCTGTTTGATCTGGAGGTTCCGCAGGGTGACCTCGCGGGCAGCGTGCTGGCGCCGACTGAGGATGCCGCGCCCGCCACCCCCAGCGCTCCAGCCATCACCACGCTGATGATCGGCATCATTCCGATGGGCTGTTGCGCAGAGTGACCTGCTGGACCTCATCGACTGGACTGGCTTCGAGAACCGCTACTTCTGGCCCGACTGGTGATTGCCGGGGCCTGCTTTACTGTTGTGGCTCTGTGGGTTCGGGTCGGACCATTTCGGGCTGGTTCCGACCACGCCATCGTCCCCCCTCGACCCTTTTCGAAAGCTGCTCAGCAATGAGCTAGCTGATGAGTTGAGTCTGTCAGGCGCGCTGCCAGCCCAGACTTCAAATGCATTCTGACGTGTGTGGCTACCGCACGTTGACAGGATGCTTTTTGCGCTGTTTGGCAGGCGTCCGTTCCGTCTTCCGATCCATTTTCAAACGCGCGCCCGCCACTTGTGTTGGCGCTTCAATGTCCCTTCCTTCTTGTGCAGGCGCACCCATCATTGCTGTGACCCCCCCTGCATCACTGCCTTTGCGTGGTGCGCCCCTGACCCAGCGGCTGGCACGGGAAGTTCGTTTTGAACGAACCTGGCACACGTGTAGGCCGCCTACAAGTCGGATCCCGAGAGCAACCAACCTCGCGTATTTTGCGCCCGCCTCGGACTGCACCCAGGTTTCACGTGTTGAGCTATCCTAGGAAGCAGGTTACTCAACTTCAACTGTTTCTTTTAAGTTTTATCGCGAAGCACATGATTCTGCTCACATGCAGACAAGCTTCGACGCTGGGACCACTAAGGGACTACGCGCCTGTATTGCATTGAATCATCATATTCATCGCCATCCTTCGTCATCGAATCTGACTCGGAGTATGCGGCTGGCGTGGCGCAGCGGGCGAATCTGCAGCTTGTTCGGTCGCTGCCGTCATCTCTTTGATCATACCGCTTGCCATGTTGTCTTCATGAAAGTTGGGAGCCATACAGGGCAATTTCTGAGCGAGCGTACTGATCCCTTGGCCCCGTGTGGTGCCTTTGGAATCTTACGTCACCCTCTTGATGTTCATCGCTGGGCGAGCTCCTGGAGCTAATCTGTGGCGTCTTGGTCAGGAAGCCCCTAATCTCTTTCAGCATCATGCGTTTGCGAACTTCGCCACCCAAAGTTTCGCCCGCGAGTTTCCCGTGCGGTGGAACGGACCGCCTCTAATCAGAGTAATCGGAGCTGGATCCAGCGAGACCGTTCTCGAGGTCAGGGCATCGGCGTTGCAGGGGTATCGGGAGAACGCCAGGAAATGGCAGGCGAGCCAGTTGCGCCGCACTAAGAACCCTAAGCTCCACCCCTTCATCGCCCGTAGGCCGGCTGTTAGGGGAACGTGCGGCTGAGAATTTCACTGTGTTGGCGGCTCGGGATGAGAGGGGTTGTGGAGGAGCACGGAGAAGGAGGAGGTGAGGAGGAGGAGGAGGAGGAGGAGGAGGAGGAGGAGGAGGAGGAGGAGGAAGAGGAAGAAGAGGAGGAGGAGGATACCGCACAGCGCGCCGATTTCTCGCCCACAGCCCAATCTTCTTATTCTAAACAATGTTCTCGTCAACGAGCAGGAGGAGGAGGAGGAGGAGGAGGAGGAGGAGGAGGAAGAGGAGGAGGATGAGGATACCGCGCAGCGCGCGATGTGCTTTCGGGAGCCTCGCCTGTCGTACTGGGTGATCTCGAGGGTTGCCCATGGGAGCCTCGGCCACCAGCGTGAGTTTGCCATCTTCTCCTCCTCCTCCTCCTTCTCCTCCTCCTCCTCCTGCTCTCCTCCCTCGGTTAGAGCTCGTTTGCGGAGCCCCCTTCCTAGAGGAGGCATACCTCTACCATTGCCTCGTTTTCCCATTTTTCGGCCTCGTGGGCGGCCCTCGTCGCCACCGCTTGATTCGCCTCGAAATCGTGGCCAGAACGCACCCCGGGAGAGATCCGGGGAGTGGCGGTATCGGTGTGGGAAGTTGGCAATGCTGATCGAGAATACTTGTGTGAGGTTGCTTCGTCTCATGGCGCCAACATCGCAGAGCGGATTTCGTTTTGAAAACGATAGGATGGGCCCGGAGTGTCCTGGAGAATTTCTTTCCGGATTTCGAGGTGAACTTCGTGCGGATTTTTTTGGCCAGGAATGAAGACTGAATATCAGTCAGCGTTGATTCCAAATAGATTAGACGACTCAAATCAAGGAATCAGAGGATTCAAGCATGCTTGGAATCCGCAACTCAGCAAGCAAGCAAGCGTGCAAGCAATCGCGCAAGCAAGCAAGCAAGCAAGCAAGCAAGCAGGCATAGGCATAGGCATAGGCGTTGGCATAGGAGTTAGGGGTTAGGCATAGGCATAGGCATAGTCATAGCCATAGAAATTAGGGGGGCATAGGAATTAGGGGGGGGGGGAACGGACCAAATAGTAGGGTCTGAGCCAGGACTCCTATAGGGTAAGCTTGGAGAAAACATCCATGCGAAATTCAGTTCGATTTTCGCTCGCCGTTTCGGGGCTTTACATGGACAGAAATCCACGCGAAAATCAGCTGCAGCACGTCTACAAGGTCGGTGTCGCGTGCGCGATGATGACCGCGGGGGCTGCAGTTGAGTAGGGCCGAGGTTTTGAGAGCGCCTTCCTCTGCGGGACCACCAAAAAAGGGACGTCCAGGTGGTCTAACGCTTCGCCGGTTAAGCTGACGAAGATGTGCAGAGTCCAACCGTTTGCTTATGTCCAAACTTTTTGCTTGGCGCCGGGTGGGGTGCATCAATTTCAGCTTGACCGAACAGGATGATTGCGCCCTTTGACCTCCGTTTGGGGTGTTCTGCAGACCTGCCCCCCCGTCTTACTCAAGGCTGCAGTGGCCATTGCTGCCCGTCCCCGCGCGTTTCGCGCCATACGTCCCTTCCCGCCCCGCTGCTGCCGCCCCGGGAGCGCGAAGCCGACTGCGCCGCGCGGCTTTCCCGAGGCCTTGGTTTGGGGGCCTTTCGCCTGCAGGCCCCATTCTGCTCGCACGTCGCCCACACCTCCATCCTCTCCCATCCTTCCTTACCCCTCCTGCTCCTCCTGCTGCTCCTCCTCCTCCTCCTCCGCCGCCTCCTCCTCCTCCTCCTCCTCCTCCTCCTCCCCCACCTCCTCCTCCTCCTCCTCCTCCTCCTCCTCCTCCTCCTCCTCCTCTTCCTCCTTCTCCTCCTCCCCCTCTCCCTCCTCCTCCTCCTCCTCCTCCTCCTCCTCCTCCTCCTCCACTTCTCCTCTTCCCTTCTCCTCCTCCTCCTCCTCTTCTTCCTCCTCCACTTCTCCTCTTCCCCCCTCCTCCTCCTCCTCCTCCTCCTCCTCCTCCTCCTCCTCCTCCTTTTCCTCCCCCTCCTCCGCCTTCTCCTACTCCTCGTTCTTCTCCTCGTCCTCCTCCTCCCCCTGCTCCTCCTCCTCCTTCTCCTCCCCCTGCTCCTCATCCTCCTTCTCCTCCTTCCCCCCCCTCCTCCTCCTTCTCCTCCTCCTTCTCCTCCTCCTCCTCCACCTCCTCCTCCTCCTTCCTCCTTCTCCTTCTCCTTCTCCTCCTCCTCCCCCTCCTCCTCCTCCTCCTCCTCCTCCTCCTCCTCCTCCTCCTCCTCCTCCTCCTCCTCCTCCTCCTCCTCCTCCCCCTCCTCCTTCTCCTCCTCCTCCTCCTCGTCCTCCTCCTCCTCCATTCCTTTTCCTCATACATACCCTTTCCTTGTTGCACCCCCCCCGAGGCCAGTTTTTAGGGCGGGCCGGGCGTTTCGCCTGAGACGTTTTCACCATTTATGATTCTGAACCTTGAACAGTGGCAATAGTTTCGAAGTGTGGCTCTCGCTGCAGCGCCGCGCTCATTCGTCTTAAACATTTGCAAACATTTTTCGAATTGACGGCGGCTGGTTTTTTGAATTATCCCAGTGCGACCCTACCTAGGAGTTGGAGCATTTAGGAAAACAGCATCTACATCTACACCGACAGCTACATTTACATATACACCTGCATGAAATGATATGCTGCGCTATGCTGCGCTATGCTGCGCTATGCTATGCTATGCTATGCTATGCTATGCTATACGATGCTGCGCTATGCTAAGCTGTGCTATGCTATGCTATGCTGTGCTGTGTTATGCTATGCTGTGCTGTGCTGTGCTATGCTAAGCAATGCTATACAATGCTATGCTATGCTGTGCTGTGCTATGCTATGCTTGTCTATGCTATGCTGAGCTATGCTATGCTATGCTATGCTATGCTATGCTTGGCTATACTATGCTATGCTATGCTGTGCAAATGCTGCGCTGCGTTATGCTGCGCTGCGCTGCGCTAAGCTAAGGTAAGATAAGCGATGCTAAGCTACGCTAAGCTAAGCTAAGCTAAGCTAGGCTAAGGCTAAGCTAAGCTAAGCCAAACTAAGCTAGGCTAAGCTAAGCTAAGATGAGATAAGCTAAGCTAAACTAAGCTAAGCTAAGCTAAGCTAGGCTAGGCTAAACTAAGCTAAACCGAGCTAAGATGAGATACGCTAAGCTAAGCTAAGCTAAGCTAAACTAACGCTAAGCTAAGCTAAGCTTAGCTAAGCTAAGCTGGGTGAACCCAGGGGGCGCAACTGGGGGAACCGAGGGGCGGATACTGGGGGAACCGCCCGGGCCGGTTCCCACTGCCCGGCCCTTTAAGCCAAGAGAGTAAGAACCCTTCTAGGCAGAGCCTAGGTAGGGAAATGTGGCTCTCGCCTAAACGCTGCGTGCATTCGTTTTAAAACTTTGCAGAGGTTTCACGGGTTGGGAGCGGGTGGTTTTCAGAATGTTGCTCTCGCCTCAGCGCCGCGCACATTCGTTTATATAATTTGCAAGAGTTTCACGGATTGGGGGGCGGCGGTTTTCAAAATGTTGCTCTCGCCTCAATGCCGAGCACATTCGTTTGTACAATTTGCAATAGTTTCACGGGTGACGGCGGTTCCTTAATATGTGGCTCTCGCTTTAGCGCCGCGCACATTCGTTGATAATATCTGGAAGAGTTTCACGGATTCCCATGATCAGCGAACCAGAAATAGTGCGTGTTGGAAGGATTCAGGTTTATGCGGGTGTAACAGTTATGTTGATTCGCGGTGTTGAAGTCCGAAAAAACGGCGTTCTGGCACGATTCAGGATCGTCAAGACGCAGCAGTCAGGTTGATCCGTGGCGTTGACATCCCGGGGACAATGTTTTGGCATGCTTCAGGGTCTTCAAACGGTTGTCTTCCAACGAGACAGTTCCCTCAATGGAAATCAAACGTTGTAGGGGCCTGTGAACAGGGACCTTGGAGGGAGGGTTTATTCCAACCTCGTTGATGACTCTTGGGTTAACACTGGTCCTCCTCCTCCTCCTCCTCCTCCTCCTCCTCTTCCTCCTACCCCTCCTTCTTCTGCCGCGGCCCAGGGAGGGCGGGACGGGCAGGGAGGGAGGCTTTCCCGTTTTTCCGCACCGCCTCACGGGCCCTGATTCGCTTGCTCGCCCGTTGGCGTCGCCGAGCTGCCGCGGCCACGAGCTTTCCCCCTTCCCCCCCCTGCCGGTCGGGCAGCCCAGCCGGGCCGCGCGAGCCGGGCCGTGCGCGGAGGGCTGTCCCCAGTCGCGCGCGCGTGCGCCCCCGACTGAGGGGGGGGGGAAAGCAAGTATCTTTTAACCGATCCCCATCCCCGGCCCATCCCCATCCCCATCCCCATCCCCATCCCCATCCCCATCCAGACCCCCACCATCTCATTCCCCCAGTTGGGGATATACCATTCGAAATCTGACAGAAACTGCTTATATCCCCATCTAGGGGGGTAAACCGGCTAGTGGGGCCCAGGCCATGCGAATGGGGATAGGGATCGGTTAAACGATGCTCAGAAAGGGGAGGGGCAGGGCCGAATGGGGGGCCAGCGTCTGCATAGGTTGCTGCGAAAGCGAGCCGCCGTTTCAGTTAACGTTTCTCTGAGTGCAGGAGCCGCGCGTGGATGTGGTGCCAGCCTTCGCGCGTGCATCGGTGCGCATTCTCAAGTCATCTTCCTGTCTGCGGCTCATGGGTAGTTTCTGAGACAGCGCAGCATCATGAATACAGCGCACGGCACTACCACCAGCCTCGGGCTAGGAAAAATAATGGTGACAATATGAGCCGCTAGGTATGACGCCCGGCTCGCGCTGGCCCCCAGAAAGCTCTTGGCGAGGCGTGGTGTGTCACCCAGCTCCGCCCGGGGGTCCCCGGAAGGCTTCGGTGAGGCGCAGCGGCTTTCGATTGCCGATGGGCTGTATGTTTTTGAGGGTTGGGGGGGTCCGTCGTCCGAGGTGCCGGGCGGGTTGATGTTAAGCTAACTTCTTCGCTCTTTAGAGGCATACGCTGTTTCCATGGACTTGCGCGCGTGGCATGCGTGTCCCAGTTTCCATCCTCGAAAACGGAGGGAGAGTTTGTCAAACGTCCGCAACTCTGTAGAATTGCCGTTGGCTCCCAAAATAATTTTGAAATGAACCCGGCGCGACCCCAATTAGGGGAAAGTTTTCTACTTGGCATTGCTTGGCATTGTTTGGCATGGTTTGGCTTTGCTTGGCATTGCCTGGCGTTGCCTGGCATTGCTTGGCATTGCTTGGCATTGCTTGGCATTGCTTGGCATTGCTTGCCATTGCTTGGCATTGTTTGGCATTGCTTGCATTGCCTGGCGTTGCTTGTCATTGCTTGGCACGGGCGCACTAAGAATACGAGGCACCGGGGGCGGGGAACCCGAGGAACCTGGGGAACCCGGGGTTTCCGACGAGCATGGGGAACCCGGAAAGCCTGGGGAACCCGAGGAACCCGAGGAACCTTTGGGAAACGGGGAACGTCACAGTATGAGGCACCGGGGGCGGGGAACCCGGGAAACCCGAGGAGCTTCCAAGCAACGGGCAAAGTTACCTTCCGAGGTACCAAGTTTAACCAAATAAGAACCCCTTAGGCAGGCTTAGACGGGGAAAAGGATGTTCCCCGACGTTGTCGCAAAGCCACTGCTGCAGGCTGCTTATTTTCTATCAGCTCTTGGGGAGGTTGTAGCCCCACTGGATTTTTGAAGGATCCCCGTATGAGCTCTGCAGGTGTTCAACACGATCCCGCGAGAGTCCTGTATTCTCATGTCATGTTCCATGTTGGTCCCGACCATTCCATACCCTCCTCATACAGTTCGTGCTAGGGCCACGCCGTCACGATCAATCCCTACACAGTTCCTATTCGGCCCCATACCGAACTTGTGCCATGCCGATCCAGTTCCTGGCAGGTCCCATACACCATCCTTGTGCCATCCTTGTATAGACGTACGCATTCTGTCTTATTCTCGCTCTCTCTCTCTCTCTCTTTCTTCCTCTCTCTTCTCCCTTTCCCCCCCTCTCTCTCTCTCCCCCTTCCTGCCCCCATTTCTTTCTTTCTTTTATTCTCTCTCTCTCTCTCTCTTTTTTTTTTTTTTTTTCTCTCTCTCTCTCTCTCTCTCTCCAATCCCCCCCTGTCTCTCTCCGCCTCCTGCCTGCCCTCCCCGCCCCCGTCCCTCCACCACGCCCCTGCCACTCCCGCCCCTCCCTTCCCGACGACGACGACGACGACGACGACGACGACGACGACGACGGCGGCGGTGGCGGCGACGACGACGACGACGACGACGACGACGACCACGACGACGACGACGACGACGGCGGCGGCGGCGACGACGACGACGACGACGACGACGACGACGACGGCGACGACGACGACGGCGGCGGCGGCGGCGACGACGACGACGACGACGCGCCCCGCCAGGCGGTCGCCCCGCCAGGCGCGGCCGCCGCGCCCCCCGGGGGGCAGCCGCAGGCGTGGAGCGCGCTCGGCCGCGGCGAGGGGCGCGGCCGCGCAGGGGGCCGCCCGCGCCGCGCGTGCCTGCGGGGGCCCTCCCTGCCAGTGGGCGACGGGCCTGCCGCCGCCGCCACGCCCTCGCGACGGGCCGGCGCTCCGAGCTCGGGCCCTCTTTTTCTTGGTAGCACAAATCTAAGAAGCACATATTTTGGTTTGGGACCCGAGTATATACTTCTGTAGACAGATGTATGATCCCCCCCCCCAGAGATCAGATCTCTCATCCTGAGTCGTATTCATCCTCACCTCCCCTCCTTCTCCGTTTCTCCTCCTCCTCCTTCTTCCTCCTTCTCCGTTCCTTCTCTTTCTCCTTTCCATCCCCTCCTTCTCCAAGCACAATTCCTCCTCCTCCTCGCCCATCCTCCTCCTCCTCCTTCTCCTTTCTTTCCTCCTCTCATTAGCAACACTAAACCAAGAACACACAGCGTTCGGAGCCCTCGGTGCAAGGAAACGCTGTTTTTGTTGGTCTAGGATGTATGGTAACATTTGTTTTTTGCTTTTTATTTGGTTTTGGAAGCTCAAGTGGTCCCCGCGGCCTCCCCCCCAGGACCTCCTTCTCCCCCTTCCTCTTTCTCCCTCCTTTCCTTTCCTTCTCCTTATAGCAAAGCAAGAAGATTACCCCAGTGCGACCCTACCAAGAAGTTGGAACCCCTAGGAAAGCGATATTAGTTGCTATGCTATGCTATGCTATGCTATGCTGCGCTACGCTATGCTATGCTATGATATGCTATGTTATGCTATGCTATGCTCAGCTATGTTATGCCATGATGCGCTGTGCTATGCTATGCTATGCTATGCTAAGCTGCGCTATGCTATGCTATGCTATGCTATGATCTGCTATGCTATGCTATGTTGCGCTATGCTATACTATGCTATGCTATGCTTGGCTATGTTATGCTATGCTATGCTATGCTATGCTAATGCAGCGCTGCACTATGCTAAGCTAAGCTAAGCTAAGCTAAGCTAAGCTAACCCTCTAGGCAGAGCCTAGGTAGGGAATTACACCCATGCTAATATGCTATGCTGCGTTATGCTATGCTACGCGATGCTATGCTATACTGTGCTCTGCTATGCTAAAGCTCAGCGAAGCTAAGATGAAGGTGAGCTACGCTAAGATACACCTGAACTAAGATGAAGCTAAACTAAGCTAAGATGAACTAAGCTAAACTACGATGAGATAAGCAGCGCTAAGCTAAGGGGACGTAACTGGGGGAACCGCGGGGCGGATCCTGGGGGAACCGCCCAGGGCGGGTTCCATTGCCCGCACCTTTAAGCCCAGAGAGTAAGAACCCTTCTAGGCAGAGCCTAGGTAGGGAACAACAACACACAGTGTTTGGCGCCCTCGGTGCAAGGAAACGCTGTGACTGTTTTTTTGTTTCTTGTCTTTCGTTTTTTGGGGGGGTGGAGCTCAGGTGCTCCCCGCGGCCTCCCCCCAGCACCTCCTCCTCCTTCTCTCCCAAACCAAACAACAACAACCACAGCAAAGAAGCAGTGTTTCCTTGCATCCCAGACCAGAAAACACCCGAACAGCAAACATATACAGCGTTTCCTTGCACCGAGGGCGCCAAACACTGTGGATTCTTGGTTCTGTGTTGCTACGAAGAGGAGAAAACGGAAAGGAGGAGGATGCGGATGATGAGGAGGAAGAGGAGGAATTCTGTTTGGAGAGGGAGGAAGGGGAAAGGAGAACGAGAAGGAACAGAGGAGGAGGACGCGAAGGATTAGGAGGATGAGGAGGAGAGAGAGGGAGAGAGAGAGAGCGAGAGAGAGAGGGGGAACGAGAGAGAGAGAGAGAGAGAGAGCCTCCTCCTCCTCGTCCTCCTCATTCTCCTCATCATCATCAGCCTCCTCCCTCCTCCTCCTCATCACCACCACCACCATCATCATCATCATCATCATCATCATCATCATCATCATCATCACCACCATCACCATCACCATCACCATCACCATCACCATCACCATCACCATCACCATCACCATCACCATCACCATCACCAGCACCATCACCATCACCACCGTCATCATCATCATCATCATCATCATCATCATCATCATCATCATCATCATCATCATCATCATCATCATCAGCATCATCATCAGCATCATCACCATCAGCATCATCATCACCATCAGCATCATCAACATCATCATCTTCATCTTCATCTCCATCAACATCATCATCATCAGCATCATTATCATCATCAGCATCATCATCTTGCTCGCACTCATCTTATCGAGCTACTCATCCTCCTCACTCATCTCCTCCCCATCGTCCTCTTCCTCATCATCTACCCCACGGGGGTAGAGAGGGACACACTTGAAGGGGATGAGGAGGATGAGGAGGGTCAGGGGCTGAGGAGGAGGAGAAGGATGAACAGTGAGGGGGGCGACAGGAGGAGGGATGATGATGATGCTGCTGCTGCTGCTGACGATGATGATGATGATGATGATGATGATGATGATGATGATGATGATGATGATGATGATGATGATGATGATGATGATGATGATGATGATGCTGATGATGATGATGATGATGATGATGATGATGATGGATGCTGATGCTGATGCTGATGATGATGATGATGATGATGATGATGATGATGATGATGATGATGACGATGATGACGATGATGATGATGATGATGATGATGAGGAGGAGGAGGAGGAGGAGGACGAGGAGGAGGAGGAGGATGAGGCGGATGAGGAGGAGGATGAGGAGGAGGAGGAGGGAGGAAGAGGAGACAGGAGGTGAGAAGATCGAGAGATGAGGAGGACAGAAGCTAGGAGGAGGAAGCAGGAGGAGGAAGAGGAGCAAGAGGGAAAGGGTAATGATGATGCCCTCCCTAGTCCGTCGTGTGCTCGTCGTCGTCCTCCTCCTTACTCGTCATTCCTCCTCCTCCTGCTGCTGCTGCTGCTCCTCCACCTCCTCCTCCTCCAGCACAGCAGGTCTGCCTTCCACGAGGAGGAGAGAGGAGGAGAACGAGGAGGCTGGGCACTGAACGTACCCAAACAACACAAGGAACACCCAACACATACACAAGGAAACACCAGCAACATACAGCACAATACTTCAAGACTTACCCCATCACTGACGCCCTCACAGAGAAACGTGATGCAGACTGTTTGTTATTGTAATTCCCAACCATCCTGTGGTGTTGGGTCCTCGTTTTGAAGAAAGTGCCCCGCGTTCCTCTCCTCTCCTCTCCGCCTCCTCCTCCCCCCCTCCTCGCCTCCGCCTCTGCTCTTCGCATGTTTCTGTTTCGGCACACCCCTTACACGCTTCGTGGTCCCATAGGGAGCTCACCCGAAGGCCCCAGTGGCAAAGTTCGCATGCAGTTCCACCCCCATTTCGGCACACCCCTCACCTGGTTCGTGGCCCCATCGGGAGCTTCACCGAACGCCCCAGTGGCAAAGTTCGCATGCGGCTCCACCCCCATTTCGGCGCACCCCTCACACGGTTCGTGGCCCCATAGGGAGCTCCACCGAAGGCCCCAGTGGCAAAGTTCGCATGCGGTTCCATTTCCATTTCGGCACACCCCTTACATGTTTCGTGGCCCCATACAAAGTTCGCATGCGGTTCCACCACCAGTTTGGCACAATCCTCAATAGGGAGCTCCACCGAATGCCCCAGTGGCAAAGTTCGCATGCTGTTCAACCCCCACTTTGGCACACCCCTTGCACGCGTAGTGGCCTCACATGGAGCCCAATCGAAGGTCCCAGTGGCAAAGTTCGCATGCGGCTCCCCCTCCATTTTGGCACACCGCTTGCACGTTTCGTGGCCCCATAGGGAGCTCCACCCACCGGGAAGAAACTGGAGGCACAACGGCCGCGCACGGTGCTTTGGACACCGCGGGCCCCCCTCCTCCGTCTCATCTCCCTCGCGGTACTCGCAGCTGCATATGGTTGGGTCCTTAGTCAGGCTATTTGTTTGTTTTTCATTGTTTGTTTTGTTGTTTCAGTCCTGGGTCTCTGGTTTGTTTCTTTGTTGTCTGTGGTTTGTCTTCGAGTGCTTTTGGTTATTCAGTGCCCAGCTGGCCTGAAGGAGGGAGAGGTGGAGGCGGAGGAGGAGGAGGAGGGGGGGGAGGAGGAGGCGGAGTGATGAGTCCGTCCGCCGTTCGCCGTTCTCTGTAGGGGGCCGCAGGAGGATAGAGGACGGCGGGCGGCGGACGGACTCCTCAGTCATCCTCGCTCCTCACTCCTCACTTCTCGGTCCTCACTTCACACTCCTCATCCTTTCCCCACCCCGCCCTCTCCCTTCCTCCCCGCTCCTCACTGAACATTCCTCACTCCTCCTCATCCGCCTCCTCCTCCTCCTCCCCCTCGCCTTCATTCCTCCCTCATGCGCTCTCCTCTCTCCTCACTCCTCCCCTGAGGAGGGATGAGGCAGGTCTTGAATGAGTCACTCCTCCTTCTCCTCCTCCTCCTCCTCCTCCTTCTCCTGCGCTTTCCTCTCTTTCCTTTTTTTTTCCTGTAGGGGCAGGGACTCCTCCTCCTCCTCCTCCTCCTTCTCCTTCTACTCCTTGTCGTCGTCATCATCATCATCATCGTCATTACCATCATCATCGTCATTACCATCAGCATCATCACCATCACCGCTGTCATCATCAGTATCGTCGTCATCATCGTCATCACCTTCGTCATCATCAGCTTCAGCATCATCATCACCATCACGATCATTATCATCACCAGCATCATCATATGCATCACCATCATCATCATCATCATCATCATCATCATCATCATCATCATCATCATCATCATCATCATCATCATCATCATCATCATCATCATCAGCATCAGCATCACCATCATCGTCATCATCATCATCGCCACTAACATCATCATCATCGTCATCATCATCATCATCATCATCATCACCATCATCATCATCATCAGCACAATCATCACCATACTCATCATCATCATCATCATCATCATCACCATCCGGTCGCACTCATCTTATCTAGCTTCTCTTCCTCACGCGTCTCCTCCTTCTTGTTCTCATTATCCCCCTCCTGGGGATAGAGAGGGACGCAATAAAAAAGGGGATGAGGAGGATGATGTAGATGAGAAGAATGAGGAGATGAGGAGAAGGAGAAGGATGAATAGTGATGGGAGCGGCAGGAGGAGGAAGAAGAGGAAGAAGAGGAGAAAGAAGAGGAAGAAGAGGAGGAGGCAGAGGAATAAGAGGAGGAGAGATCAGGAGGAGGCGGAGGAGGAGGAGAGATCAGGAGGAGGAGGAGAAGGAAGAGGATGAGGAGGAGGAAGAGGAAGAGGAGGAGGAGGAGGAGGAGGAGGAGGAGGAGGAGGAGGAAGATGAGGCGGACGAGGAGAAGCGGGAGGAGGAGACGAGGGAGAACGGCGAGAGATAAGGAGGAGAGAAGCGAGGAGGAGGGAGTGTATCAATAATCATATGAAGAAGAAGAAGGGGAGCGATAGTCAGAATAATGCGATTCAAGAAGAGAAATATGAACTTGTGGACGTGGTGGTAACCTCTATCTCTCTCTATATGTATAGCATATGTGGATGTATGTATGTGTATATATATATATATATCATTACTTGTATATTTAAAGGTATATATACCCAGGGGGACGAGGGCTGGGTGACTTCGCCCAGGGCCCCCTTTTCCCCATGGGGGGCCTGGGCCCCCCAAGCGGCTCCGGACGGCTCGACGAGGGATTCCAGGTGGCACAGGAGGTTCCAGACCCACGCACTGATTGCCCCAAGGGCGCTCGAAGACGCCCAATGTAGGCCCAAGAGGCCCCAAGAGGCCACCCGGAGGCCCCAAGAGCGCTCCAGGAGGAGTCTCACGAGGGCGGCCCGAGGCAAAAATCGTAAGTGCTCCTCAGGCTTTTTCGTTGTTCATGTTTTCTGGGTTCTCGCCCATTCGTGCTTGCGACGCGCCAAGACGGCCCAAGAGGTCCCCGACACCGCCCTAAGGCTGCCCAAGAGGCTCCCCAAGAGGGCTCCAAGAAGGCCCCAGACGGTTTCGACACGGCCACAGAGGCGCCCAGGACGGCCCAAGAGGGCCCCAAGGCAGCCCAGGAGGAAAGCCCAAGTGAGGGAACATGACCCCGAACTGCGAGCGTTCCTCCCCGAAAGACCCCCAGAAGGCCCCAAGAGGCCCCCACGAGGCCTCCAAGAGCTGCAGAAGATGCCCCCCAGAGGCTCTCAAGAGGCACGCCCGACGCCGCACAACGGCCCCCAAGAACCTTCAGAGGGGCAGCCTCCCAAGAGATCCCAACGAACATCCAGAACGTCTCTGACTTACAACTCCTTCTTCCCTCGGCTCCGGTCTCCACCCCGTGCCCCTCCCTCTCCCGCTGCTCCTCCCCTCTTCCATGACTTTCTCATCCGCGTTCCCCACTTCTACCTCCTCCACCTGCAGGCGCGGCGTTCTCTTTGTCGTCGTCGTCGTCGTCGCCGACGGTGGCGCGACGTCGACGACGACGCCGCCGTGTTGTCGCCGACGTCGTCGCCGTCCTTGCGTGGGGGGGCGGCGCGCGAGCTCCGAGGGCAGCCGCGGCTCGGAGCACGAAGCTCAGGTGACCGGGGTCCGTCGTCGTCGTCGTCGTCGTCGTCGTCGTCGTCGTCGTCGATGTTTCTCGTCTATTCCGTCGTCGTCGGTCTTCGACGGCTTTCTGTGGTTCCTGCAGGCTTTCGGAGGCTCTCGGAGGACTTCGTCTTCTCGCAGCCTCATCGTGGAGTCCCCGTCGACTCGCTGGCCCTCGTCGCTCCCGGTTCTTCTCGTCGTCGTTCTCTCGCGTCCGGAGACCTTCGGGCATTTGGGCCCCTGCCCCCAGGGAACGCCCCCTGTCGGCGGCGTGCACGAGGTGATGTGCCGATTTTCCACCACCGCTGCCACAGGTAGGACAGGGGAGAAGGGAGGTCCTCCTCCCCCTCCTCCTTTTCCTCCTCCCTTGCCTCCTGCTCCTCCTCCTTTTCCTCCTCCTCCTTCTCCTTCTCCTCCTTTGCCTCCTCCTCCCCCTCCTCTTCCTCCTCCTTTTCCTCCTCCTTCGCCTCCTCCTCCCTGTCCGACCTGGGACAGTGGCGGTGGCAAATCGGCCCATCACGGGGGGTCGGGGCGAGGGGAGGCGGCCTTATAGGGTGCTTCTCAGGCGCTGCCCCGCGGGGGCCTCCCCGGACAGCCCCTCCCCGAAAGCCCCCAGGAGGGCCCAGGGTCCTCCCCGCGGAGGCCCCCCCCCTCCGGGAGGCTCCCGGGAGGCCCAGGATGGAGGGAGGAGGCCTCCCCGCGGAGGCTTCCGCGGAGAGCCCCTCCCCCCGGGGGCCACGCGGGATGCCCCCTGGACATGCCCCCGCCCCAGAGGCCCCCCAGGGGTCTCCCCGGAGGCTTCGGGCCGTTCGAGAGAGGAATGAGGACGATTCTGTTCGTCGACTAGATAGTATATTGTTGTTGTTGTTGTTGTTGTTGTTGTTGCTGTTGTTGTTGTTGTTGCTGTTGTTGTGGTTGTTGTTGTTCTTGTTGCTGTTGCTGTTGCTGTTGCTGTTGCTGTTGTTGTTGTTGTTGTTGTTGTTGTTGTTGTTGTTGTTGTTGTTGTTGTTGTTGTTGTTGTTGTTGTTGTTCATGTGGTTGTTGTTGTTCATGTTGTTATTGTTCTTATTGTTGTTGTTGTTGTTGTTGTTGTTGTTGTTGTTGTGGTTGTTGTTGTTGTTGTTGTTGTTGTTGTTGTTGTGATTGTTGTTGTTGTTGTTGTTGTTGTTGTTGTTGTTGTTGTTGTTGTTGTTGTTATTGTTGTGGTTGTTGTTGTTGTTGTTGTTGTTGTTGTTGTTGTTGTTGTTCATGTTGTTGTTGTTGTTGCTGTTTTTGTTGTTGTTGCTGCTGCTGCTGTTGTTGTTCGGCTGAAGGTCTTTTGGTGTTCCGTTCTGGCCCAGGACCCTCCGAGATGAGCCACGAAGCGCCCAGGATGGCCGACTACGCTTCTAACTCTTGATCGGGCTCCCAAGAACAGCCGAAAAGAAACCTAAGACCCAGGGGGTACCAGGCAGCCTGACAGCGCTCGAAGAGAGTCCGAACTGCCCGAAGACCGCCCAAATGGCCTTGGTGCCAACACAGAAGATGCCGAAGAGGACCAAGAGGCGCACATTCATATCTCCAGTTGAACTTTTATAGAACATAAAAACGTGAACGTTAGGGGCAAATGGGGGCAGCAGGCGATGCCGTAGGGGACTTGGGCGTTGTGGTGGTGGTGGTGGTGGTGGCTGTCGCTTTTGCGCCGGTAAGAGTGTTGGCGATGGTTGAGATGGTGGCAGTGGCGATATCGTGGTGATAGCAGCTAGCAGTTGTAGCCGTAGTGATCGTCGTACACGCAGAGGTTCAACCAATTGTGTACCGTAGTGATCGTCGTACACGCAGAGTGTTTCTCCACCTGCTCCTCTGCCCCCCCTTCCTCGCACTCGGCTATATCCTCCCTCCTGCTTTCCCGCCCAGATCTTCTCCAGCTTTCCTCTGGCTCCTCCTGTGATCTCCCCATGATGCTGAGGTGGCTGGTGCGGGTCGGTGGAGAGCCCTTCCTTATCCCCCTTTCCTTTCCCCCTGCCCTTTTCCCTGTGAGGCTGATCAGGTGAGCGACCACGGTCTCTAGGCGCAGGGTACTCGTTGTCCCGTCCCTTCCGAATAGCATTTTACCCGTTCGTTTGTGCTTTTCTCGAGCAGATGACGATGATGACGATGGTGCTGCTGATGATGATATTGATGACGCTGCTGATGATGATGATGATGATTATGACGATGATGCTGCTGATGATGCTGCTGTTAATGATGATGCAGAGGATGCTGCAGCTGCTTATGATGATGCTGAAGATGGTCATGATGATGAACATGAGTATGACGATCATGACGATGATAATGATGATGATGATGATGATGATGATGATGATGATGATGATGATGATGATGATGATGATGATGATGATGATGAGGATGAGGATGATGATGATGATGACGATGATGATGATTATTATTATTATTAGGGTCTGCTGCTGGGGAGGAGGAGGAGGAGGAGGAGGACGGTGACGGTGATGGTGATGTTGGTGATGATGATGACGATGATGATGATGGTGACGATAAGCACGATGATGCTTCTGGGATGCTGATGATGATGAAGATGATGATGCTGCTGATGCTGCTGCTGATGATGATAATGATGATGGTGCTGAGGATTATTATCCGATGTTGCTGAGGAAGATTACGATATCTATGATGACGATGATGATGGTGGTGGGGCCGATGGTGGTGATGATGATGGTGATGATGGCGATGAGGAGGATGCTGATGCTGCTGCTGATGATGATGATGCTTCTGATGATGATGATGATGTTGATTGGGTTGTGGTTGTGGTGCTGTTGGTGGTGATGATGGTGATGTTGCTGATGACGATGATGATGATGATGATGATGATGATGGTGATGGTAATGATGATGATGATGATGATGATGATGATGATGATGACGATGATGATGACTATGATGATGATGTTTGGGTGAGTGTGGTGAGCATTATGATGATACTGATGGCTATACTGATGCTGATGATGAAGGTGATGCTGATGATGGGTATGACGATGGTGATGGTAGTGACGACGTCAATGATGATGCTGATGCTGACAATGATGACGATGGTAATGGTGATGGTGATGATGACGCTGGCTGTGATGGTGATGATGGTGATGATGATGATGATGATGATGCTGGTTTGGATGAAGAATCTGGTGATGCTGATGATGATGACGATGATGGGGGTGATGAGGGCTGATGATGATACTGATGATGATGATGGTGCTGATGATGATGATGTGGATGGTGATGGCCATGATGATGATTCAGATGATGATGCTGCTGATGATGATGAGGATGTGGGCGATGATGATGCTGATGATGGTGATGATTGGTGATGATGACGATGAAGATGATGATGATGATGATGACGATGCTGATGATGATGCTGCTGATTTTCATGCTGATGCTGATGCTGCTGCTGCTGATGCTGATGATGATGATGATGATGTTTGGGTGGGTGTGGTCAGCATTACAACGATACCGGTGGTCATAATGATTCTGACGATGAAGCTGATGAAGATGGGTATGACGATTGTGACGATGGTGACGACGTTGATGATGATACTGATGCTGATGCTGATAAGGATGATGATGGTGCTGGTGATGGTGATGGTGGCGGTGGCGGTGATGGTGATGATGATGGTGACGCTGGCGGTGATGGTGATGAAGATGAAGATAATGATGCTGATTTAGATGAAGAAGATGATGCTGATGATGACGATGATAGGGATGATGAGGATGATGATGCTGCTGATGAAGATGGTGCTGAAGATGATGCGAATGATGGTGATGGTGATGAAGCGAATACAGATTATGATGCTGATGATGCTTATGAGGATGAGGATGAGGATGATGATGATGATGATGATGATGATGATGATGATGATGATGATGATGATGAGTATGAGGATGAGGATGAGGATGATGATGATGATGATGATGATGATCATGATGCTGATGCTGCTGCTTCTGATTCTGATGATAGAGATGCTGCTGCTGATGGTGATGATGATGATCATGATGGTGCTGACGATGCTGCTGATGATGATTATTATTATCGCGACGACGACGATAATGAAGATGATGATGTTGATGATGATGATGATGATGATGTTGTTGATGATGATTGCTGATGATGATTGCTGATGATGCTGATGATGATGATGATGATGATGATGATGATGATGATGATGATGATGATGATGATGATGATGATGATGATGATGATGATGATGATATTGATTGATTGATTGATTGATTGATTGATTGACTGATTGATTGATTGTTTTCGTCCAGCGACCCGCGTCTTCGTGCCCGGCAAGCCGCGTGCCGAGTTGTGCGGGCCACCGTGGGCGTGGCCAGCCACGCCCTGGCCGTCGCCGCCAGGCCGCCGTACTGAGGCCCTTGGCCTACGCCCGGCCTCCCCGCGCACGGTCGGATACCGACTGTCAGAGAGGGAGGGGGGGGCCGCGAGTCGACGAAGACAGATCTGCGCGCAGCTGGCAAGAGGGCTAAGATCGGCGGCGAATTCCGAGCCCTACCCTCGCTGAACGGTTCAGGCAACTCGCTGGGCGGCGGAGGTGCGGCTCGGAACTCGTGGAAGACGTGGCGAGGTCCGACCCCTGCCCACGCCTCCCATCTATTCAGGAGAGTCGTGGGTTGGTGGGGGTAGTGTTTGGCTGTCGCCACCCATAATCAGGCGATCGCAAACATGGATCAAGGGGGCGTGGATTAGCGACGGGTCCCGTTTCCATGAGAAATCGCGGATTTCCGCCGCCGAACGAGGCGGCACCGGCCGCATCTCGGGGAGGGCACCTCCCCCGATCCATGGATTTGGCGACCGCGCGCCAAATCCATGGATCGCTAATCCATGTTTGCGCGCCCCCGGCATAAGAACAAGCCAGGTCTCGGAGGGGGTGCCCTCCTGTTCTTCGCCGCCGGGCTCGCCGCAGGAGGCCGCGGGGCCTCGGAGAAGGCCCCTCTGGAAAGCCTGCCGGAAGCCTCCGAGGCCTTTTATGAGCCTTCCGAGAAGGCCGCCCCCCTGAAGGGGGCTTGAGTGCTTCTGCTTGCGACCTGGAGCTGAGGGGCTCGAGTGTTTATGCCTGCAGCCCAGAGGCGTGGAGAAGCCTCGATGGGGAGCTTCTTCGTGCAACATTTTCATGAACGGGTCCATCTGAGACACTGCCATCCGCCCATGCCCCGCGCAGGGCTGGGCGCTGCCCGCCGTTGGGTGTCTGTCTGTCTGTCTGCCTGTCTGTGCCTCTGCCTTACGGCTGGCTCGGAGGGGGTGCCCTGCTCTTCGCCGTTGGGCCCGCCACACCGCGACGCGCTTCGTTCACGGTGCCTCCACGGGGTCCTCGGTCTTCTGGCGAAGGGGTTTGTGCTCT
Organism: Prorocentrum cordatum; assembly: GCA_963575745.1. Taxonomy (NCBI): domain Eukaryota; class Dinophyceae; order Prorocentrales; family Prorocentraceae; genus Prorocentrum; species Prorocentrum cordatum. Next base: position 114,766 of record CAUYUJ010009191.1, read on the forward strand.
TGCCCCACGCCCTTGTCGCCCTGTTCCGGCTGTGCGCGTGAGGGCCTGAGGGAAGCAGATGTGAGAGAGAGAGAGAGAGAGCGACGAGGAGAGGGGGAGGAGGAGGGGGAGGAGGAGGGGGAGGAGGACAAGGAGGGGGAGAGGAGGAGAGAAGGAGGAGGAGGAGGAGGAGGGGAGGGAGGAGTAGGAGGAGGAGAGGAGGAGGAGAGGAGGAGGAGGAGGGAGGAGGAGGAGGGAGGAGGAGGAGGAGGAGGAGGAGGCGGAGGAGGAGGAGGAGGAGGAGGAGGGGGCCCCGTGAGTGCGGCTGGCCCTGCATTTGGCGTGTAGCCCACGTTCACCGCCCACTTGCGCGCAGAGGTGTTGCGGCTCTGCAGCTTCAAGCGGTGCTCCTGGATGCAGGCGATGTCGGGGAGGGTCTTGTCGCTTTCGAACCACTCGATCCAGCGTTGGCCAGTCGCCCAGCTATTCGAGTTGGCCGTGACGATCTGTAGCTCCTCCACCGAGGTCTCGGGCAGGCCTGCCTTCGCAGCACCTCCAGCACCTCGCTCACGGCTGTCAGCATCGCCACCAGCACGCGTAGGAGAGCTCAGCACTGCGCAGCCCCAACTTGAGAACTTGCTGTCGGCACACGCACCACCAACCAGCTGCCCCTTAGAGCCAGCCGCAGCTCCGTTGGAAATACCCATCCACTAGCAGCCGCTGCAGACCCCTTGGACATACCCATCCCGCTCGAGCCGCTGGAAATACCCATCCCACTGGACGAAGCTGCAGCCTCCTTGGAGATAGCCATCCAACCAGCTGCAGCCGAATGTGAGCTGGGGCTTCCTCCAGCGATTCCACTCTGCGGGTTCCGCGCGGCAGGCAGGCAGACACCGCTGGGGGTTTCTTCCGCATGGCAGTCTTAGCCTTCTCTGGGTCCACCCAGGCCCGCAGCGTCGACGGAGTAACCGAGGCACCTGCACACTGGTAGCCAGCAGGGAAGGCCCAGTGAAAGCAGCGTTGCCAGCATCACCTTTGGAACCATCCCGGAAGCAGCTGCACCCTTGGAGATGCCCATCCCACTGAAGCTGCATTGCTGCTATCGGTGCGCAGCAGCTGGCTCTTTCTCTTTGTTCCTTGACCTCGACTCCATAGCGCTGCGCTGCGGAACCTGTCCTTTCGGGTTCACTGCCAGCAATGGGTTTTGAGTTTTGACGGGGCTTCACGGCCGAACCGCTGGTACCGTGTCCCCACAGGGAAAGCATCTCGGCCCAAACGATCAGCTTATCGTCAAATTCGCTGCCGCTTCGACTTGGTGAAGAGCTCGGCCATGCGCTTGAGCCCGGCTCTGCCTTCCTCGACCTCCACCTTGGGAGTTGGTCTGCCCCCTCCCATCTCCTCTATGGCAGCGGCTGCTTCTTTGAGCTGGTCTTCGTGGAGCTCGAGGTCTGGCACCTGGGTGTTGACTGCCATGGGTCTCCTGGGCCAGGCCGACCTGGCTGAGGAGCAGGAACATCACCAGCTCCAGAAGCAGCGGCAGCCTTGCCTTTGGCCGCCTCCTGCTCAGCGGAGGCCTTGGCGTCGCGCACCTGCTTGATCTCCGCCAGGAGGGTGTCAGTCGATGTCTTGAGCTGCTCCACGCCGGGCTGCTTCGCAACGATCGAGAGCATTCTGCTGAGGGCGTCGAAGGCTGCCGCCCCCCATCCCTCTTCTGCAGCGCTGCCTCGGCGTTCTTCGACATCGCCAGCTCGTCCAGCTTTGAGAGGCGCTCCTCATGTTCGCGCACCTGGGGCAACTCCTCGTTATGAGCCTCCTGGGCCTGTGCGAGGAGCTCAGCCCTCTTGGCAACCCTGCTCTTGCACTTCTCGACCTGCCGTGCCTTGTTTGCCCGCCGCTGCAGCACCTGAACCAACAGATCCACCTTTGTCTCGGCTGCATGCACTGGTTTGGTAACGGCGAACCATTCCTCTGGGACCTGCACCTTCCCTCCCGATGCTTCGGCAGCTTTCTGGAGGATGACCAGGGCCGCAGCAATCCCCCCTCGACTGCAGGTGGCCGTCGTCCTTGGTGAGGTCGACGGCCTTTTCCTTGGACTGCCCGTCACTTCAGCCTGCAGATGACGCCCACTTCCCCCAGTACTGCTTCCCAGCACCCCAGTTGGACTTGGGTAGCTTCCAGGGCGCGTCGAGGAAGGTGGCCTGCCTGGCAAGGATCTTGGGCGGAACCTTGGCCCCACAAGCACGACATATTGGGCGCTGTAGTTTGTTCGGGCAACCGCCACACTTGTCCGAGCATGTCCATTGAATTGATCCTGACTCGACTTACGCCAATATCCCATGGGCGCGAGAGACAGACTGGCGGTACGCTTGGCCCCTTGACACGAGCCGCTCTGAAGCACGTGTCTGCAAGCTGAGGTCCCCCAGCTGAGCCAGAACGGCTAGGAGGAGAAGAAGGGGGAGGAGGAGGATGCGGAAGGAGGCGGATGATGATGATGATGCTGATGATGATGCTGATGCTGATGCTGATGCTGCTGCTGCTAATGCTGATGATGATGCTGATGATGATGCTGATGATACTGCTGCTGATGATGCTACTGCTGATGATGCTAATGATCATGCTGCTGATCCTGATGGTGGTGATGATGATGATGGCGGCGGTGGTGATGATGCTGATTCTGGATGATGCTGATGCTGATGATGTTGCAGATGACGATGCCGATGACGATAACGATGACGATGCCGATGATGCTGCTGACGATGTTGATGCGGATGCTGATGGTTATGATTATGATGATGATTACGATGTTGATATTGTTGATGGTGCTGATGGTGCTGATGCTCATGCCGATGCTGAGAATGATGATGTTGGTGATGGTCATGACGAGTCTGATGATGATGGTGGTGATTATGATGCTGGTGGTGATGATGACGCTTCTGATGATGATGACGATGATGATGATCATGACCATGATCATGATGCTGATGCTGATGATGACGATGCTGATGATGCTGCTGATTCTGATGATGCTGATGAAGATGATGGTGCTGATGATGCTGGTGACGATGCAGATACTGACGATGATTATGATGATGCCGATTATGACGATGATGATGTTGATTGTGCTGATGATGATGCTGATGATCCTGCTGATGCCGATGATGCTGATGATGCTGCTGATGCTGCTGATGATGCTGATGATGCCGCTGCTGCTGCTCATGAGGATGACGATGATGATCATGGTGGTGGTGATGATGATGGTGATGATGCTGCTGATGATGATGATGATGCTGATGAAGCTGATGATGCTGCTTATACGGCTGATGATGCTGCTCATGGTGATGATGCTGAGTTTTTGCGGCTGATGATGCTGCTGCTGAAGCGGATGATGCTGTTGATGTTGCTGGTGATGTTGTTGTCGAGTTGATGATGATCATGATGATGATGCTGATGCTGATGCTGATGGTTATGTTGATGGTTATGATGGTGCTGATGACGATTATGGTGATGATGATACTGATGATGCGGATGCTGATGTTGAGGATGCTGCTGCTGCTGATGATGATGATGATGATGATGATGATGATGATGATGATGATGATTATGCTGATTCTGCTGATGATGATGATGATGATGCTGCTAGTGCTGATGATGATGATGATCATGCTGCTGATGATGATGATGATGCTGATGATGCTGCTGTTTCTGCTGCTGATACCATTCTTGTGTTGCTGATGGGGTGGTGATGATGGTGATGATGATGCTGATGCTGATGCTGATGCTGCTGATGCTGCTGCTGCTGCTGATGATGATGATGATGATGATGATGATGATGATGAGGCTGATGATTATGCTTCTGATGATGCTGATGATGATGCTGATGAGGAGCTGGAGGAAGAGGAGGAGGAGGTGGATGAGGAGGAGGAGGAGGAGGAGTGGAGGGCGAGGAGGAGGAGGAGGAGGAGGAAGAGGAGGAGGAGGAGGAGGATGAGCAGGAGGAGGAGGAGGAGGAGGAGGAGGAGGAGGAGGAGGAGGATGAGGAGGAGGAGGATGAGTGGAGGAGCACCAGGAGCAGGAGGAGCATGAGGAGCAGGAGGGGTGAGGAAGGATGGGAGAGGATGCAGGTGTTCAGTGCTTCTTTTTGTTGCAAGCTCTTCAGAGATTTCGTCTCCTGAGGGGGAGGAGGATGAGGAGGCCTGGCCGGGCCTCCTGAGAGAGCTGAATCGGAACGCTTCAGAGTGAGCAATATTTCGTATTCCGCGGATTTCCTTTTGGTTCTCTGGGGCCAATACTAGGTCTCGGGAAGGCTTACGGCATGCGGACCATGCGTCTCCCCGCTGGGCGGCACCCGCCCCTTGGGTTGCAGGTGGTGTGATCGATCCCGGACACTCGGAGGGAGGAGGATGATGATGAGAGGATGAGCAGGCGGAGAACAGAGGGTGTTGGCGGAAGGGAGTGGGAGGGAGGGAGGCAGGACTCGGCTCGATTTAAGTAGGGCCCGTCCTTCTAGAGGAGGAATATTCAAGAATAGTCAAACACATGGTCTGGGGACTATTTTTTGAGTACACTTTTTTTGGTATTTGTTATTCAATCGCTTCGCTCATTCCGCCGGCCCATGGTGCATGATCGCTACTGCTTCGCCGTGGGTCCCGGGCCATTGTGGCGCCGCCGAGGAGGAGGAGGAGGAGGAGGAGGAGGAGGAGGAGGAGGAGGAGGAGGAGGAGGAGGAGGAGGAGGAGGAGGAGAGGAGGAGGAAGATGAGGATGGGGAAGGGAGGGGAGGAGGAGGAGAGGGTGAGAAGGAGAGTGAGGGAGGATGAAGATAAGTAGGAGGAGGAGGAGGAGGAGGAGGAGGAGGAGGAGGAGGAGGAGGAGGAGGGAGGAGGAGGAGAAGGAGAGGAGGAGGATGAAGATAAGTAGGAGGACGAGGAGGAGGAGGAGGAGGAGGAGGAGGAGGAGGAGGAAGGGGAAGGGGCGGAGGAGGAAGCCTCTCGTTGGCATCTTGTGTTGCTCTTGGGGCCAAACAGGGTCGTCGTCAAGATGCTTCTTTTGGAGGCCTCTTGGGGTCTTTTGAGAAGCCGTTCGTGGGCGCCTGGGAGGCACTTTTGAACTTCTGGGGCCTCTTGGGGCCTCTTTTGGACCTCCTGGGGGCCTCCTGGGGCCTCTTGGGGGCCTCTTGGCGGCATCTTGGGGCCTCTTGGGAGCCTCTTGGGGGCCTCTCGGGGCCTCCTCTTGGGGCGGAAGGCTCGAGTTTTCGGTTCGTGGTCCCCCTCTTGGGCCTCTCTTGGGGCCGTCTTGGGGCCGTCTTGGGCGCCTCTTGGGCCGTCTCGGGGCCCTCTTGGGCCCTCTTGGGGCCCTCTTGGAAGCCTCTTGGCCCGTCTTGGGGCGCTCATGGGGGCCTCTTGGGCCGTCTTGGAGCATCGGATGGCACTTGGAGGCCTCTTAGGCCGTCTTGGGTCATCATCGGCGTCTTGGAGCGCTCTTTGGGCGTCTCGGGGGCCTCTTGGGCAGTCTTGGGGACCTCTTGGGTCAGGAGGGGGGTAGTCGATTGCGCCCCTCCCCTCGGAGGCCACGATCCTCGTGAGGGGTGTCGAAAAATTGCCTGGTCTGGCGTCTCTGATCCGAGTGTCCCAGGGGTGTCCCGGGGGTGTCCCGGGGGTGTCCCGGGGGTGTCCCGGGGGTGTCCCGGGGGTGTCCCGGGGTACTTTTCGTCCTGGGACCCCCAGGGGCGGCCCCGCGCGCGCGAACTAGAATATTGTTAACCAGTTACCGTAGATCTTAGCACGCCCTTGGCCCGTTGGGCCGGCGAATTTTTCGTCGAAAATCCCCATGTAGGGGGACACGCCCGACTTAATGCTCGATGCTCAGATCAGTTTCCGGGTTCTTATGTTGTGACGCTGCTCGGTGTTCTGGCAGGCCTTGTTCGGAGGGCCGCTCGAACGGCATCGTCGACGCGAGCAGCTCGCACATTATCGGTCGTGTACTCCTCGTTCGCGCACTGCCTGGGAACACGTGCGCTCGACACCAGGTGTTTCGCGACTCTCGAGCAGCACGGCAGGTTCGTGTCGTGTCGAGGCTGCGGCGACGCCAGCGCGGGCGTTCAAGGTCGAACGCCGCCAGTTTCCCCGAATTGGTTGACGCCGAAGCATCGGTTCCAATCGGAATGCCGCGGTCAGTCACGGTAGAATGATCGCGCGGTGTCAGAAACCAATGCCCGAGTCGCCACGACATGAGTTTGCTGGGTCGATCCGGGCGATACCAGGAAGCGTCATCCGCTTACCGCACAGGTCTCAGGCCCAGGATTGTGCCTGGCTGGGATTGGTGAGGTGGTCAGTTGATGTTCCCCGAAGTACAGGGGGAGAGGCACCTTCCATCCGCCACCCTGAGGGCTCGGTAGCTGGAACTATTTGGAGGCAAGCTCAGCCAATGTCGCCGAGGCTGCACGCGCGCAACTCAGCCTCACCGCCAGGGTTCGCTCCCCGCTGATGCCTTCCCCCCTCCTCGTCCCCCCCCCTGTTTCCTCCACCTTCCCTCCTTCCTCTCCCTTGCCCCCACCCTCCAACCCCGTCCTCCCTCCTCCTCCTTTCCTCCTCTGCTGCTTCCCCTCTCCCTCCTTCTCTTCTTCCTTCTCTTCCTCCTCCCGCATCCCTTCCCTTTCTTTCTCCCTTTCCTCCCCCTTCCTTCCCCTCCCTCGTCCTCCACCTCCCCGTCCCCTCCTCCGCTTCAGCCCCATCTTCTTCCCCCCTTCTCTCTCCCTCTCTCTCTCTCTCTCCCCCCACTGCCTCCACTTCTCTGCCCTCCTCCCCTCCCCTTCCGCTCCCCTCTGTTGCCCCCCTCACATCTGAGCAGGGGGCGAACGCTGACGGTGGACCAGCTGCCAGGAACCAAGCAGCTGCTAGGACCGTCCTCGCCCGAGCGGGCGAGCGAGAGAACCACGCCTCCCTGAGTCGGCGTGCCCTCCTCTGCCAGCCATGCTCCGTGGGGGCGGCGGTGTGGATGCGTGTCAGCGACGCGCATAGCCTCGCACGCGTGCTTCTGCGTGAGCCCTTCCGCCCAGTGTGCCGCCGCTCGGTGCAGCTGTGGCTCGGGGCGGCCTCCAGACGGCCTGCCCTTTCTCAGGTTCGACAGCCTGCGCCTGCTTCCGCCCATCATTTCCAGCGTCCCAGGCGTCACGCTCCTCCTCCTCCTCCTCCTCCTCCTCTTCCTCCTTCTCCCCCTCCTCCTCCTCCTCCTCCTCCTCCTCCTCCTCCTCCTCCTCCTCCTCCTCCTCCTTTTCCTCCTCCCACCTCTTCCCCCCTAGTACCCCTTCTTTTCCCTGCTTTCCCCACTTTGCCCCCTTCCCACCCTTCCCTTTCTCCCGTTGCCTCGCTTGCCCCCTTCCCCTCTTCCCCCCTTCCCAAGTAAGCAATATGAATGAATACGCCACTTCCCTGGACCCGCGTCTTGCTTCATTGTGGTTCCCCCCTCATTTGCCCTCCGCCTTCCCCTGGTCCTCTTTTTTCTTCCGCTCCTTCCACTCCAGTTCCTGCTGCTGCTGTTCGTCTCGCCCCAGAGCCGGCCACTTTTCTGAATCCGAATATTTCTTCGTCGTTGCCGTTCCCCTCATTTCCCCTCCTCCGCCTTCCCCTGGTCCTCCTTTTCCTCCCGATCCTTCCCCTTTAGGGTTGCACGCCTAAGTCCTAAGTCCGCCGTTGTAGGATCAGAAACGGACAACAAAAAAAGGGGTTGCCGCCTGCTCCTCCTGTGCACGCAGTTCCGTTTCCCCCGATTGCGCATAACACGCAGTGGTTTTTCTGTGGGAGTCGTAGGCCGGCTATGACACGCGTCCGCGGATAGAGAAAAATCAGCGCCATGGGAAGGGATGAAGGGATAGGATGTCAGATGAGGCGCGAGCGCACCTAGCTTGCCCCCTGCCCCCTCCCCGTCCTTTCCCCTTAACCCCTCTCCCCTCCCCCAGTTTCCACCTTCCCCCCCTTCCCTCCCTGCCTCCCCCTCCTTCCCCTTGCTGTCCGCCCACGCCCGTCTCCCCCAATCTCGTTCTGATTTCCCTCTCCCCATCTTCCACCAGTCACGGCCTCGGCTGTGCCCGTCGCGGCCATTTGGCTCAGGCCAGCTCCTCGCAGGGTCGAGCGCCTTCCGCGGGGTCCCAGGCTAGTCTGCTTGCGACCCCCCCGTTGCGGCGCTGCGATGATGAAGAAACTGAAGATGAATATGAAGATGAAGATGATGATGAAGATGCTGCTGATGATGATGATGCTAATGATGATGCTAGTGATGATGCTGCTGCTGATGGTGATGCACGCAGTGGTGGTGATGATGATGGCGACGATGATGATGGTGATGATGCTGCTGCTGATGATGAGGATGCTGACGGTGATGATGATAATGCTGATTATGATCATGATGCTGATGCTGATGCTGATGACGATGATGATGATGATGATGCTGATGCTGATGATGATGATGATGATGATGATGATGATGATGATGATGCTGATGATGATGATGATGATGATGATGAAGAAGAAGAAGATGATGATGATGATGATGATGATGGTGATGATGATGATGATGATCATGCTGATCATGATGATGGTGGTGGTGGTGACGACGATGATGATGATCATGATGATACTGATAATGCTGCTGTTGATGATGATACTTATGATGATGCTGATGATGCTGACAATGATGACGATGATGATGATGATGATGATGATGATGATGATGATGATGATGCTGATGCTGATGCTGATGGTGATGATGATGATGATGCTGATGCTGATGATGATGATGATGATGATGATGAAGAAGAATAAGAAGAAGATGATGATGATGATGATGATGATGATGATGATGATGATGATGATCATGCTGATCATGATGATGGTGGTGGTGGTGACGACGATGATGATGATCATGATGATACTGATAATGCTGCTGTTGATGATGATACTTATGATGATGCTGATGATGCTGACAATGATGACGATGATGATGATGATGATGATGATGATGATGATGATGATGATGCTGATGCTGATGCTGATGGTGATGATGATGATGATGCTGATGCTGATGATGATGATGATGATGATGATGAAGAAGAATAAGAAGAAGATGATGATGATGATGATGATGATGATGATGATGATGATGATGATCATGCTGATCATGATGATGGTGGTGGTGGTGACGACGATGATGATGATCATGATGATACTGATAATGCTGCTGTTGATGATGATACTTATGATGATGCTGATGATGCTGACAATGATGACGATGATGATGATGATGATGATGATGATGCTGATGCTGATGCTGATGATGATGATGCTGATGCTGATGATGCTGATGCTGATGCTGATGCTGATGATGATGATGATGATGATGATGATGATGATGATGATGGTGATGATGATGATGATGATGCTGATGATGATGATGATGATGATGATGATGATGATGATGATGATGATGAGGGGAGGAGGAGCAGGAGGAGGAGGAGGACGAGGAGGAGGAGGAGGAGGAGGCGGGAGGAGGAGGAGGAGGAGGAGGAGGAGGAGGAGGAGGAGGAGGATTTGCCTGACATGCGCTCAGCAACCTGCTTGTATACTTTACGTGCATCCAGGAAGGAGTTAGCATGATCATTGCACATGTTGTTCCTACGGGCCGCTTTCTTGGCCTTGTGGTTCGCTCACGTGTTGCCTCGGGCATTGCATAATACCACAGGGCTCTCAGCGCCATCCTCTGAGCGGTGTGCCTTGACCTTGACAGTAACATACGTGGGCTTGCCACTTATCCTCCAATAGCCTGCGTGTGGGGCTGCGTGTCTGTTTGCCTTCAAGACATAGGCTGCACAGCAAATCACGGCTTCACAATCCGAGTGCAGGAAAGTGGCCGACGCGAGAGCAATTAGCGTAGGGACGTCATTCCGCGCACTCTTATGCACGCTGCATGGTGCTCCGCACGCGCAGTAGTTCGGGAATTCCATCGGGCACTGGACCTGAATTCCTCGGATGAGGGTGCCTCCAGCCGTGACTTCAACGACTGCCCACCCAGCCCTGGCAACATGGAGGACCGAGCCGTCAAGGCAGCTCCCGTCACTATCAAACCGCCCTTGGCCAGGAAACTTGAGGAATGAGGCCGTCTTTATCAACATAGTGAGCCTCGGGCTCTTCCACCAGCCTGCTGATGACGAGAGGAGGGGCATCCAAAGGGAGGAGGAGAAGAGAGGATCACTTGGCCTGTGGTTGAAGGCTATGGCCTCACGATCCGCTTCACAAGGGGCGCTCCCATGCCCTGTTGAAGATCGTGCCGGGCTTGCCGCACCGAGGGCATAGACCATCTGTGCTATATCCACATCTGTTCAGGATGACTCCTGTGGGATAATTGCTGGTAAAGACCTGTACCAGGAGACGCTCAAATTCCCTCTGGAACTTCTTACGAGTGAGCAGCCTACGCGGCCCGGCCAAAGGGTCCAGGGGCCTCCATTACAGATCTCTTGAGATCTGCTAAGCGAGGTCTCATGAATGGTTCTCCTCATGGCAGGTTTATGAACTGCTGCCTTAAACTCTCGATAGCATCAAGGGCTATGGTATGAGGCGGAGTACATGTGAGGTGGTGGTGAGTGCCGTCAGTGCTCTAGAGTATTGCTGGGTTGACGCTCTCCCAGCCAGCCTTCGTCATCCATGGGTGCATGTCTACCAGGGGTCGAGTGGATTTCCTAAGCCAGGTGACCAATTCAGGTGGAGCATGAACATTGTCCTGCGCAGTGCTGAAAGCTTGAGTCAGCTCGCGACCAATTAATCCGCCCCCTGAAGCAAATATCCGCATCCTGCCACCACTCCTTGCAGTACCGCTTACGGTTCCATGCTGCCACTTCGAGGGCATCGCGATCAGGTTGCAAGGACTATGCCACCTGGCCGATCTCCTGAGGTGATTGCCCCAGGACCTCTCCACGTGGTGGCCGATGACAAGGAAGTGCCCGTGTTCAGAACGTCGTTGGCCTTCCTTGCCCCCCCGCGCGTCCCCATCGTCCCGTGTGGGATGGTTCTGGCTCGATGCGTCGGGTGTGCCATGGACGCGGAGCCAAGTCATTCGCGGTTGAAGCGTGTTCTTCCTTTGAACTTTCTCTGGGTGCATTGGCCAGGCGTACCAGAGAAACTGCTTTCATACTAACTCCTTTTGGGCGCCCTGGTAGAGATGACCAGCACGCCATCATGCCAGTTTTATACTGGACGATGTGGGTACCGTCAGCGTGGGCTAACAAGCTCCGCGTCCCGTGTCGACCGCAACCCACATCCAAGTTGGATCTGAGGAAGTTTTAGAAAAGGTGTCCTCCAAGGCGGTACGGGACTGAAGCTCTCTGACATTTCGCCTTTGTTTTTCCTACTGGGTTCTCTACATTTATTTTACCCGTACATCCTCTAACTCATACCTGGTTTTGAACGGACACACCGACGTCCTCATGAGGCCTGGCATTCGTGGTTTGGGATCTTTCGTTCGACCTGGGCTTGGTGAGCGTCTTTCGCGTTTGAGAAGGAATGGGAGAGGAATGACCTCACCTAGGATGCTCTACAGGGGCCCGCAAGGGCGTGATTGCTGAACACTAGGCCTCGACCTAACAGCTGATCCCGTTTAGACCTTTTGCGCATGAAGGCCGTGTCGAGCCAGCTCCTCTCCCTCCGCCATCCTACGCTGCGTGAAGATCGCAGCAAACCAGGCTGACAGTTGGAATCCCCTGCGTTGACACTTGAGGTAGATATGGTGCTATCTTTTTTCGGATGGGGGGCATCTGGTGCAGTGGCCAGGGATGTGGATTAGGAGGTGTAAGAGTTATTTGCAGTCAGTGGACTTGTTGGTAGTGGAATTTCAACCAGCAAATATGATCGGGAACGTTTCGGGTCTAACATCATGTTCTGAACTTCGTTGCGTCCGTGGCCTCTTTGGTTCCAGTGGCGCGATTTCAGAGCGCGCCGTGGCGTCGGTTCCAGCAGCGCAGCGGAAGCGTGATCCAGTCGGGGATCTTCGACCGAAAGGGGGCCAAGAGGCCAAGAGGGAACCACGAGGGATCCAAACAGGAACCATCTTTTGCGGCGCCGACCGACCGACCGACAACCGACGGCCGCGACGACACCCGACCGACCGCTGGACCGACGACACCTGATCCACCGTCATGCCGACGGACCGACCGACCGACGACCGACGACGAGAACGACGACGACGACGACCGACCGACCCACACGACGACGACCGACGACGACGACCACCGATGGACCGACCGACCGACGCCGACGACCAGACCGTCCGGCCGACCGACCGGCCGAGACGACGACGATTGGCCCCGACGACCGACCGACCGACCGAGACGACGACGACAGACCACAACGACCTCCGATGGACCGACCGACCGACGCCGACGACCAGACCGTCCGGCCGACCGACTGGCCGAGACGACGACGACTGACCCCGACGACCGACCGATCGACCGAGACGACGACGACGACCGACGACGACGATCGGCAGACCGACCGACGCCGACGACCAGACCAGAACGACGACGACCGACGACGACCGTCGGACCGACCGACCGATCGACCGAGCCGACGACGACGAACGACGACGACGACGTCCTACGGACCGACCGGTCGACTCTCGCCGACGACCAGACCGACCGACCGACCGACCGACCGACCGACCGACAGCCCAGCTGCACGCGGACGCGCGCACGCGCGGACCAACCCCATTTGGGAGATTGGCGTGACTATAATGCTCGGAACCCCACCTGCAGCCCTTTCCCTCTCTTCCATCTGCCCTTCGTCACTTGGGAAGGCCTGACGGCGGGTGCCGCCGACCCTGAGGTGGCTGGCGCGCTTGGAGTTTCGATTCGGTTTCGCTACGGCTGGCGCGTTGGAGGAGGAGGGCCCAGTGACGACGACGACGACGACGACGACGACGACGGCGACGACGACGACGACGACGACGGCGGCGGCGGCGGCGGTGGCGGCGGCGGCGACGGCGACGACGACGCCGACGTGGGGCAGAGTCCTCGTGGATGCTTCGTGGGGCGTGGGGCCTCGCCGGATCGTGCTCGGAGGCCTCCGGGGGGCAGTTCTGGGGCCTTTTTGAAGTATTTCGGGGGCCTCTTTGGAGCCGCTTGGGTGTCTCTTCGGGCTTCCTGGGGCATCTTGGGGCATCTTGGGGCCTCGTGGGGGCCTCCTGGATGCCTCTTGGGGCCTCCTGGGATCTTCACGGGGTCGAGGGCTCGAAATGTTCGTTCGGGCTCCCGTGTGGGCACCCTCTTGGAGCCGTTTTGCAGACAATTGGGACCTCCTGGGAGGCGTCTAGGGCCGTCTTGGGGTCCTCGTGGGTCGTGTTGGGGCCGTCTTGGAAACCACTTAGGGGCCTCTTCTGCCGATCTTGGTGGTCTCTTGGACCGTCTTGGGGCGTCGGGAAGCCGAAAAAGCGAGAACCCGCATATTTTTCAACCATGCAATTTGCCAA
>CAUYUJ010009191.1:133249-135749 GCA_963575745.1 Prorocentrum cordatum
ATGGTGATGATGCTGATGAAGCTGATAATGCAAGCTAATGGTGATAATGATGATGAGTCTCACGAAGATGATGGCATCGATTGTGCCGATGAAGATGCTGATGCTGCTGATGAGGGTCACGATGGCATCAACGATGATGCTGCTGATGATGCTGATGACATGCATGCTGATGCTGATTATGATGCTGATACGGGGGTGATGATTCTGATGATGATAATGTTAAGGATGCTAAGGATGCTGAGGAAGATGGTGATGATGATGATGATGATGATGATGATGATGATGATGATGATGATGATTCTGATTCTGATTCTGATGCTGACGACATCAATGGTGCTGCTGGTGATGGTGACGGTAGTGGGGATGCTGGTGATGACGCTGGCGAAGTTGATGATGATGGTGGTGGTGTTGATGAAGATGATGGCGATGATGAGGAGGAAGGTATTGAGGATTGTTCTGACGATGATGGTGAAGATGATGATGCAGATACTGTTGGTGATGACGACTACATTGATGGTGCCGACGCTGGAGATGATGCTGATGATGGTTACAGTGGCAGCAATGATGCTGCTGCTGATGATGAGGATGCTGATGGTGCTGCTGATGCTGATGATGATGCAGATGATGTGGTGAGGTGATAAGGTGATTCCTGTGACGATGGTGATGATGATGATGATGCTAAGGATGCTGAGAATGATGTTGATGCTAATGATGATGAGGATGTTGATGGTGACATTGATGGCGCCGATGATGAAGAAGACGATGATGATGCTGATGATGATGATAATGATGATGAGGATGATGTTGACATTACTGATGAGGATGCTGCTGGCCAAGCTGCTTTTGATGTTGGCATTGATACTGCTGATGATGATGCTGATAAGGTGATGACGATGGTGAGGATGCTGAGGATTTTGATGAGGATGGTGCTCATGATGATGATGATGATGATGATGATGATGATGATGGTGGTGATGCTGCTGATTACGACGATGCTGTTGATGATGATGATGGTGATGATTATGATGCTGCTGGTGCTGCTGCTGCTGCTGCTGATGATGATTTAGATGATGCTCATGATGGTGGTGATGATGATGATGATGCTGATGATGATGCTGATGATGACGATGATGTTGACGGCGATGATGATGATGACGATGATGATGCTGATGATGCTGATGATGATGATGATGATGATGATGATGATGATGATGATGATGATGATGCTGGTGCTGATGCTCATGCTGATGCTGGTGACGACCGTCCTCGTCCTCCTCCGCCCCCCTCCTGCCTCCCTCGGGGTCCCGCCTGTGAGTGCCCGCCCGAGCCCGCAGGGCGTGGAAAAGGTGATGTTTGGTTTTCGCGGGGCGATTTCTGTGGAGCGCCCGCCATCCAGAGCCGCAGTGCAGTAACTGAACACGAGCCTCGCTTTGGCATGGATTTTGCGCTGGTCGCCACTGTGGACACCCATTCAGTCTCTCCTCACGGGCTGCGGCCTGATCTCCTCCCGTTGTGGGTTCGTCGACGTCGTCCTCCTCCTCCTCCTTTTGGTGTCGGGTGGGGCCCCGCAGCGAGGCTCGCAGGGAGCGAACTCTGGCGTGGCTTTCTATCTTGTGGGACGGAGCTCAGCAGCCGCGACGTCTCCGTCGCCTCTCTGGCTGGCGTTAGTTCTGGCTCGGTCTCAGAGCGCCCCAGAGTCAACTTGGCCAGCATCTGTCATGAGTGCTGGTCTTCTCTCAGGGTGGTGGCGTTGACCACCCTGAAGAGTTTCTTGGCATTCCCGTTGCTGGCAAGCAGAACTTTGACGATGATGATGATGATGATGATGATGTTGATGATGATGATGATGATGATGATGATGATGATGATGATGATGATGCTGATGCTGATGCTGATGCTGATGCTGATGCTGATGATGCTGCTGCTGATGATTCGATTCGAGGCGGCTGAAGGCGAACCTGGAGCACGAGCTGGTGCTGATGATGATGATGACGATGCCGATGATGATGCTGCTGATGATGCTGCTCATGACGATGATGCTGATGATGATGCTGATGATGATGATAATGCTGCCGCTGCTGATGATGATGCTGATGATACAGCACTGATGATGATGATGCTGATGCTGATGCTGATTACGATGACGATGCTGATGATGCTGCTGATGATGCTTTTGCTGATGATGATGACGATGATACTAATGGTGATAATTATTATGATGGTGGTGGTAGTGGTTGTCGTGGTGGTGGTGATGATGATACTGAACATGATGCTGATGATAATGATGCTGATGCTGCTGCTGCTGCTGCTGATGATGATGATGATGATGATGATGATGATGATGATGATGATGATGATGACTATGAGGAGGAGGAGGAGGAGGAGGAGGAGGAGGAGGAGGAGGAGGGAGGAGGAGGAGGAGGAGGAGGAGGAGAGGAGGAGGTGTGAGGGGATACATGTTTGTGCCTCAGGGGCCATGGCTGATCTCGTCAAGAAGGCC
>CAUYUJ010009191.1:140749-170343 GCA_963575745.1 Prorocentrum cordatum
AATGGGCCCAGCAGTGTCAGAGACGCCCAGGTATTCTTCATACCGGGAGCATGAACGCGCGGAGGAGAGCCTCCCAGCAGAGCAACCATCGCACTAAGTGGGGCAATGACGAGCTTAGCAGAATCCACCACGGCAAGAGAAGCGTAACCCGCACCGACCAAAAATGCTGATTGACCCGCCGTGGCGTCCCGTTAGCGGTCACGATCAACCGCCACAAGCCTGCATAAAGTTTATATCGTTCACGCTTGACGAGATGGCCAGGCTCTACATCAATCCCCGAGTAGAAAGGGTGCAACGCGGACGTTGGCGGGTGGCCGAGCGCGTATAGGATAAGGTGTGTCTCGGGACATGTCCGAGGAGATTGGACGCGCTCGATTTTGGACCCACAGGATTCTACATACGACAGGAGTGGAAGCCTGTGTCCATCAGATGCAACAGGGAAAGGACTGGTGGAAGTGGGGAATCATTATGCACAGCAATTGCCAGGACGCGCGTACAGACATGTCCAACGTCTAT
The DNA here is from genome assembly GCA_963575745.1 of Prorocentrum cordatum. Lineage (NCBI taxonomy): Eukaryota > Dinophyceae > Prorocentrales > Prorocentraceae > Prorocentrum > Prorocentrum cordatum. Next base: position 141,266 of record CAUYUJ010009191.1, read on the forward strand.
CCCGAGAGTGCTGCCAACGGAAATGGTTTCTACACATTATGCTGAGAGCTTCGGCCCGCATATTGTTTTTAACTTCTTGAGATCTGTTGGCGAGCCAATGCTTGTGGGCGAGGTACGCCAATCACAGAAAATTGTGCAGAGCGAGGTTGACAACCAGGCAAATTATGCACGCCGGTCGTTGGAAGTAGGTCTGGGTTCCCTGATCTCGATCTACTTTAACCGCCTTCCTACGTCATGCTTTTCCCAACCATCCAGTGGTGCCGGGTCTTCGTTTTGAAGAGACAGCGCCCCGCGTTCTCCTCCCGCCTCCTCCTTCCTCCTCCTCCTCCCTCCTCCCACCCGTGCCTCTGCCCTCCGCATGTCTACCATTTCGGGACACCCATCACACGTTTCGTGGCCCCATAGGGAGCTCCACCGAAGGCTCCAGTGGGAGGGTTCGCATGGCACCAGCGCGTCCAAATCTGCACCCCCCTCACGTTTCGTGACCCTATAGGGAGCTCAGCCGAAGGCTCCAGTGGGAGGGTTCGTATGGTACCACCGCACCCAGTTCGGCACACCCCTCATACGGTTCGTGGCCCCATAGGAAGCTCCACCGAAGGCTCCAGTGGGACGGTTCGCATGGTACCACCGCACCCAGTTCGGCACACCCCTCACACGGTTCGTGGCCTCATAGGGAGCTCCGCCGAAGGTTCCAGTGGGAGGGTTCGCATGGCACCACCGCATCCAATTCGGCAGACCCCTCACACGGTTCGTGGCCCCATATGGGAGCTCCACCGAAGGCTTCAGTGGAAGAGTTCGCATAACACCACCGCGCCCAGTTCGGCACACCCCTCACACGGTTCGTGGCCCCATGTGAGCTCCACCGAAGGTTCCAGTGGGAGGGTTCGCATGGCACCTCCGCGCCCAATTCTGCACACCCCACACACGTTTCGAGGCCCGATAAAGGGGGCTCCACCGAAGGCTCCAGTGGGAGGGTTCGCATGGCACCACCGCACACAATTCGGCACACCATTCGCACGGTACGTGGCCCCATAGGGAGTTCCATCGAGGGCTCCAGTGGGAGGGTTCGCATGGCACCGCCGCATCCAGTTCGGCACACCCCTCACACGTTTCGTGGCCCCATAGGTAGTTCCACAGAAGGCTCCAGTGGGAGGGTTCGCATGGCACCGCCGCGCCCTATTCGGCACACCCCTCACACGTTTCGTGGCCCCACACGTTTCGTGGCCGCACAGGGAGCTCCATCGAAGGCTGCTCCAGTGGGGGAGTTCGCATGACACCACCGCACAAAATTCGGCACACCCTTCACACGTTTCGTGGCCTCATAGGGAGCTCCACCGCAGGCTCCAGTGGGAGGGTTTCCCCATAGGGAGCTCCACCGAAGGCTTCATTGGGAGGGTTCGCATGGCACCACCGCGCCCAGTTCGGCACACCCATCACACGGTTCGTGGCCCCAGAGAGCTCCACCTAAGGCTCACCACCGCGCCCAATTCGGCACACCCGTCACACGTTTTGTGGCCCCATCGGGAGTTCCACCGAAGGCTCCAGTGGGAGGGTTCGCGTGGCACCATCGCATCCAATTCGGCACACCCCTCACACGTTTCGTGGCCCCATAGGGATCTCCACCGAAGGCTCCAGTGGGAGGGTTCGCATGGCACCACCGCGCCCAATTCGGCACACTCCTCAGACTGCTCGTGGCCCCATAGGGAGCTCCGCCGAAGGTTCCAGTGGGAGGGTTCGCATGGCACCGCCGCGCCCAATTCGGCACACCCCTCAGACGTTTCGAGGCCCCGTCAGGAGCTCCACCGAAAGCGGTACACACAATGCGGTATCGTTGATTACTTATTTCTTCTGGTCGACGGGTATTCATGATCGGTCTCATCGCGAAGTGGAAGGGCCGTTTCCCCGAGGGGTGTGTCGTTCACCCCCGTATAAGAGAGGGCCACTCTACGTTCCCACGCTCATCTCGATCCCATGTGCCACTGAAGTGCCACAGGTTTTGAGGCGCAAAGCGGGCGCCCTGCAGTCGCATGAAAGCAAGAGCTAATCTGCTCGCGTGTACGCATGTATGTCTGTCTGTTTGTCTTCTGTCTGTCTGTCTGCCTGCCTGTCTGCCTGCCTGTCTGTCTGTCTGTCTGTATGTATGTATGTATGTATGCATGCATGCATGTATGTATGTACATTTATATACGTATGCATGTATGTATGTAAATTTGTATGTGTATACGTGTGCACACATGTATGCATGTACGTATGTGTATGCATGCATGCATGTTTGTATGCGTGCTTGCATGTATGGAATGCATGTATGCGTGTACGTGTGCATGCAGGCATGTATGTACGTGTGGTTGTTTGCATGTATGCATATATGTACAATTATGTATGAATGTATATGCGTAGGTGTATGTGTATGCATGTATGTGTGTCTGTATGCATGCATGCATGTGTGTACGTATGTACGCATGCATGCAGGTATGCACATTTGTATGCGTGTATGTATGCGTGTGTGAATGTGTATATACACATGGTTTCCTGTATGCGTGCATGTATGTATATATGTATGTATGTATTTATAGCGTTATGCATGTTTGTAGACATATATATGTATATATATATATATATGTATGTCTGTATGTCTGTACGCATGTTCGCATGCATGTGCGCATGCATTTATGCATATGTGTATGTATTTATGCATGTATGCATGTACAGTGCATGCCTGTATGTATGTATGTATGCATGAATGCATGCATGCATGCATTTATGTATGTATGTATGCATGCATGCATGCATGCATGCATGCATGCATGTATGTATGTATGTATGTATGTATGTGTGCATGCATGCTTGTGCGTATGCATGTAATGTATACATGCCATAGGGATCCTATAGGGACCCTATAGGGATCCTATAGGGATCCCTATAGGATCCGATAGGGATCCTATAGGGACCCTATAGGGATCCCATAGGGATCCTATAGGATCCTATAGGGTCCTATAGGAATCCTATAGGGTCCTATGAGATCCAATAGGAATCCTATAGGATCCTATAGTATCCTGTAGGGCCTCCGTTCCAGAGCCTCGCCGGAGCAAACGTCGGAACCTGCTTGGGGTTTCGTTGGGCGGACATAAGGAAAGGTTTTTTTTGTCGGGTTGCTGGGTTGCTGGGTTGCTGGGGGGGGGCTAGCAACGGCGACCTTGTCGTCCGCCTTGGGTACTAGTAGTCGAGGCGGTCAGAGCGAGCGCGTCGGGACGCGTCTCTCATGACGGCCTTGACCTTGTTGTTGTTGTTGTTGTTGTTGTTGTTGTTGATCTTGTTGTCGTTGTTGTGGTTGTTGTTGTTGTTGTCGTCGTCACCCCCGCGACCCACCCGCGACCCACCCCGCGACCCACCCCGCGACCCACCCGCGACCCACCCCGCGACCCACCCGAGACCCACGCCGCGACCCACCCCGCGACCCACCCCGCGACCCACCCGCGACCCACCCGCGACCCGCCCGCGACCCGCCCTGCGACCCACCCAGCGACCCACCCGCGACCCATCCGTGACCCAGCCGCGACCCACCCGCGACCCACTTGCGACCCATCCGCGATCCACCCCGCGACCCACCCGCGACCCACCCGCGACCCACCCGCGACGGATCCACATTGGTTTGAACAAAAATCGGCGCTTGCGGCGGGCTCGTTGTATAATTTGTGAAAGTTTGGCGCTTGCGGCGGGCTTCTTCACAGTCTCGCAGACTGCCGACGTCCCCGCCACACCCTCACTCTTATCCGCATCTGCGGGGCGTTACGTGTGTAAATAGGTATGTATGTATGTGTGTATGCATGCATGTATGTCTGTATGTTTGCATGCATGTATGTATGTATGTATGTATGTATGTATGTATGCATGTCTACAACACATATATATATATATAGGCATGCATGCATAGCTGTATATATGAATGTATGCGCACATGCACGCATTTGAGTATGTGTGCGTATATTTGTGTAATGCATGTCTGTAAGCATGTAAGTGAACATGCATGTATGTATGCATGTACGTACGTCGTATATGCATGAATGTGCTGTGTGTATGTAGGTGCATAAACGTGGGTATGCAGGTATGTGTACATGCATGTATGTATGTGCGTACGTATGCATACACGTATGCTTTATGTATGCATGTGTGCATGCATGTAGGTATTTATGTATGCAGGTATGTACGCACGCATGTACGTGTGTATGCATGTTTGTATGTAGGTATGCATGCATGCATGTCTGGATGTATGCATGTATGTATGTATGTATGCATGTATGTATGCATGCATGCATGCATGCATGTATGTATGCATGTATGCATGTATGCATTTCCGCATGCGTATAGACATGTGTGTGTTTGCATCAATGTATGCATGTATGTATGCATGTATGTATGTTTGCATGCATGCATGCCGGTAGGTAGGTAGGTAGGCATGCATGCATGCATGCATACATGCATGTTTGTATATATGGATGCATACATGCATTTATGTATGGTTGTATGTAGTACGGGTGTGCATTCCTGTGCTTAAGTAGGTTGATCAGGGAGCGTGGTAGGCAACCGAGCTCTCAAGGAGGCAGCTGGAGGCAGCTGGGGGGGGGGGCGGTGGGGAGGCGACGTCGCGAGCATGCCCTCTCGTCCCGCATCCCCATCCCTGTTCATCCGTTTTCTTCCTCCTCTCTATTTTCCCCTGGCTCCTTCCTCTTTTCCCCGTTCCCATCCCCTGCTCGTCGTGCGTGCGCCCAAAAGCCCGTGGGCGCTCTGCGAGTGGCGAGTCCGCCGTCCCCCTGAAGCGGGCGTTGCCAGGCTGCGAACCAGTTCAAGCTCCAGAAGGCTTGGCAGGAGGCGCCATGGAGTGAAGAGCAAGAGGGAAGGGGATGAGAACCATGGGCATCACGAGGAAGAGCAATGGGCAGACGAGGACGAAGGCGAGAGGACAGGAGGACGAAGAGGAAGGGGACGAGGGAGGTGAGCAGGAGAATGGGGACGATGACTGGGACGAGCGGGCGAGGATAAGGCATGCTGCAGGAGGAGGAAGTGGAGGAGCAACAGGAAGGGGATGAGGGGGATGGCGAGGAGGCGGAGGATCTGGACGCCAAGCACGACTACTGTAGGTTCGCGCCGTGTTGACGCGGCGGCGAAGCTAGCGACCCCCCACAGGAGGCAGACATGCGGAAGAAAGAACAAGCTTTCCCGAGAGGACGAGAACGCAAAGTCAATGGGTTGCTCTTGCAGCCTTCTCGCCCAATGGTGCCCGCTTCAAGGTCTGCCGAAGAGGCCGAGAGGCCAGGAGGCAAGAAGGCACCCATTTGATACCAGTGACCTTATGATATTTCCCTGCCACAGAAACCGCTGCGCAGTGCATGGGTCATGTCAAGTCGTGCTCTTATGAACTTCTGGGGAGGGGACTTGGCAGGCGAAGGTATCTTGCAGCATTCTTTGTACATCTTGGGTTTGCTCTGGCCTTCCTCTTCCTCGTCCTTCTCCTCATCCTCCATTTATCGGTGCGACTCTCCGAGGAGGAGGAGGAGGCGGAGGAGGAGGAGGAGGAAGAGGAGGAGGAGGATGAGGAGGAGGAGGAGGAGGAGGTGTAGTATAGCCAGAGACTGGGGCCCCCAGGCCCAGGGGCTGCCCGCATCCCCACATCCACACCCCCCCGCCCCCCCAGTAGCCCGTTTTGTCCCTGGAGGTCTGGCAGTCCTCGGGGACTTTTGGGCCGCTCCTTTTAAGTTGAGCGTGTCCCTCTACAGGAGGGAGATTCAACAATAGGAAAAATAGACTGGGGACGATCATTTTGATTATGTTTGAATGTTATTGGGAATTGTTTTGCCCGTTTTGTCGCCGGAGGCCTGGCGCCCCAGTCCGACGGGTATGAAGGGGGTTGGACGAGGGGGCTCGCTAAACCACTTGTCGCCCCATCGGGCTGGTTGATTTTTCCCATCTTCGGAACCCTCCTACCCGGGCCTTCTGGGGTCCTTCTATGGGCTTCTTGCGGGTCTCTTAGGCCGCTTGGGGCGTTAATTTCCGAAGGCCTTCTGTGGGGGCCGTCTTGCAGCCGTCTTTGCCGCGCGGTGGGCTTGGCGGGGCATCGTGTCGGCGCCTCTCGGGGCTTCGTTGGCGCCGTCTGTTGCCCCTCAAGTGCGCCCGTTGGGCCGTTCCCTGGAGTGATCCCGTGTCGCCCTTGAGGCTCAGTTCCGAGCTTTCTTGGGCCACCTGAGGTTATCTTGAGTCTCTGGGCCCCTTGGGTCCCCGCGTGCTCTGCGAGCCGTCGTTGATCTTATGGGGCCGCCCGGCCGGGGTCGAAGCGGCCGACTTGGTACTTCTGGGTTGCCAGGGTGGGGGATAGGACAGTTATCTCCACTTCCGGCCTGCTGGCTCCGAGGGATCAACAAAACGTTTTATTTTAGGATAAACTTGAATCCTTTGCGAATGTTGTTTAATTATCTTGGAATCGCACCATGTCTTTTGCTATACAGATCTACTTCCTGGTTCTGCCACTCCCCGCCCTTCTTTTCAAAGGAGATAGTTGGTTGTCTCCTGTCCCTTGGGTCGGGCGGGGGGCGGGGTAGTTGCTTGTCCTTGAGTTTTCGGCTTCGCTTCGGCACGTCGGGCGTCAAGGCGTTGGCGGCGGCGACGATCTCCAGAGGGGGAATAATGAGGACCAGGAGGCACAACGCGTGGCCTCTAAGAAGCCCTTGAGGCCCTTCATGCGCCCGTCATGGCCCTCAGGAGCCCGTAAGGGGCCCTTGTGGCCCTTCGGGAGCCCTTCAGGGATGACCAGACAAGATGGTGGGACGAGGCCAGACGGGAGGACCAGACCAGACGGGGGGGCAAGACCAGACGCGAGGGGCGTGCCGGGACGGACAGGACGCGTGGTGTAAAGCTCCCTTGGGGCCGCGAGCCGTGCGAGGGCCCCCCCCCATCATGGGCCCTCTCGGCCTCGGTCTGGATGGAAGTCCCCCAGGAAGTCCGCCGACGGACTTCCTTCACTCCCAGAGCTGCCCAAGACGTCCGTCGGCGGACTTCCTTCACTCCCCAGGAAGTCCGCCGACGGACTCCCTTCACTCCCGACGGACTCGTTCACACATTTCATCCCAGACAGGAGTTCACCCTGTGTCGAGAGACAACCGAGCAGGCCATAGCCACTCATCCATTCCAAACTCAATCAATCACAACGATGCCAAATCGAGGCAGCTGAGCTATATTACAATGGCCTTACGGGCGGTGCCGCCGACCCTGAAGGGGGATGACGACGGCGACGAAGAACAACCTTCAAACACCTAAGGGAACTCGGTGATGTTGTCGTCTTGGGGTTTTCCTGGGGTTACTCTTGGGGCTCTCGCGGGTCTCTTGGGGCCTACTGGGGGCCTTGGGGCCGAAGGCTCGAAATGTGGTTCGGTGTTTTCCCTCTTGGGAGCTTCTTGTGGCCGTCTGAGGGCCCTCTTCGTCCGTCTTGAGGGCTTCTCGGGCCGTTTAGGGGCGCTTCCGGCAGCCTCGATCTTCGCGCGCGGTTTTACAGGGGGGAAGAAGGGGGAAGGGGGGGAAGAGGAGGAGCAAGGCAGAGGAGGAGGAGGAGGAGGAGGAGGAGGAGGAGGAGGAGGAGGAGGAGGAGGAGGAGGAGCAGGCGTGCTTTGCTGTTTCCGGGGATGGTGCCTTGCTGTTTCCGTGGGTGGCCGCTCGCGTTTCCAGGGTTCGCGCCGCCGTCGTTTCTGGGGCTGGCGTGTGCGCGTTCCGTGGTTCGCGCTTTGCGTTTCTGGGGGGGTCGTGCCTTAGCCTCGTAAGTGGTGGAGAAACCTCAGGCGAAACGCTCCGCCCGCCCTTCCGACTGGACTCGGGGTGCGACAGGGTGGAGTTATTCCCCAATCAGAGCTTGCCTCTGTAGGGGTCCCAGCGGATTAAAGGAGTAGGTGAGGTTGGTCGCCGATTTCGGTGGCCGGGCCCGGGTGCCCGGGTGCCCGGGTGCCTGGCGGTGCCCGGGTGAAGGGGGTGGCTGGTGAGGTGCGTGGCCGATTTCGGTGGCCGGGCCCGGGTGCCCGGGTGCCCGGGTGCCCGGGGGTGCCCGGGTGCCTGGGGGTGCCCAATAGCCCAATAGCCCAGTAGCCCTATAGCCCTATAGCCCTGTAGCCCTAAAGCAGTATAGCCCTATAGCCCTGTTGCCCTATAGCCTTATATCCCTATAGCCCTAGTAGCCTTATATCCCTATAGCCCCATAGCCCATATAGCTCTAGAGCCCCATAGCCCTATAGCACTAAAACATCTGATTGGATTTCTTCTCAGGTATCATTCATAAAGGTAAGGAGGTGGGGAGGAGAAGGAGGAGGAGGAGGATGAGGAGGAGGAAGAGGAGGAGGAGGAGGAAAAGGAGGAGGAGGTGGAAGGAGGATGAGGAGGATGGACATTCTGGAGCTGCTTTCGGGCCCTGGGCGAGCCCCGGATGGCTTCTGTGCGGCGACTCCAGGGCGTCGTTTCCGCCGCCGCCGCCAGAGCTGCCGCCGTCTCTTCCTCGTCGCCGCCGTCGTTGTCCTCGTCGCCGCTGGCACGAGCTGCCTCTCCCAGGCGGCGAACTGCTTCGCTCAGTGCGCGCACTGCGCCCACGAGTCTGGATCCTCTTCAGACGAGGCGAACCACCTGAAGGAGGCGGGTAACGTCATGAAGAAGGTTTCCACAGCTCAGGCGGTCAGTCTCTCTCTCTCTCTCTCTCTCTCTCCCTTTCTCTCTCTCTGCCTTTCTTTCTCTGTACACCTTTCTCTCTCTCTCTCTTTCCCTTTCTCTTTCACTCTCTCTCTCTTTTTCTCCCGCGCGTCACAGAGCCAGCATCAAGACTCTTATTTCGTTGGCTGTAGTGGACTGTTCTGGAGTGTCAGATGCACTGGGTTACATTCGAATGTCTCCGACTTTCACGTGGTGATGCACCGCATCCATCTCCTTCCCGTGACTTGGAAATCGGTTGAACCGAGGATTTTTCGGGATATCTACGGAAGGCATCGTGTCAGCCTGATGTAGTGCTCTCATTACCAGCCTCGCTTTACCAGGAAGTCCTTTGCAGGGAAATTCCTCAGTTTTGCTGCCATCTCCTTCACTTTCTGCTTGGCATCATTCGTCGCAACCTCCGTGGCTCACACGACGGCAGCGTCACTGAAAGCGCCTCTCGCAGTTCGTGGAGGATCAGGTCAGAGTTTGCCAATGCACTGGTCGTCGCCAGGCCATCCAGGAACGGTACTGGCAGAGCTGCCCCATGGGATAAAATGGAGGAGCAACATCGAAACAGGTATTAAGTCGGGCATATCCCTCTACAGGGGGGAGATTTCAAGAATAGTCAAAAGATGTCTGGGGACGATTTTTTTGCACCATTGTTGAGTATTTTTGGATGGATGATGACGAAGATGAGGAGGAGGAGGATGAGGAGGAAGAGGAGGAGGAGGAGGAGGAGAGGGCTTCTTGATGCGTTCTTGGGCCTTCCTAGGGGCCTCCTGGGAGCTTGCCGAAAGCTTTTTCGGGACCCCTGAGGGGCCTCATGGGGTCTCTTGGTGGCCTCTTGGTGGCCTCTTGGGGCTTCTTGGGCCGTCTTAGGGGACTCTTGGTCCGTCTGACGCCCATGGAGGCCGCCTGGGGGGGCTCCTCGAGGTTTCGCTGGTGCCCTCTTGGAGCGGTTCAGGGCCCTCTTGGGGTCCTCTTGGGAGCCCTTTGGGCGATCATGTGGTCCTCTTGGGCCAACGTCGGGCCTTCTTGGGAGCTTCTTGGGCTATCTTGGAGCTATCTTGGAGGCCTCCTGGAAGCTTCTTGGGCCGTCTTGGGCGGTCGGAAGCCCGAACGGGTGAGAACCTCAACATCGTTCAACAACGTAGTGCAAGTCACTGGTTTTGGCCCGCTCGGGCTCTCGAGGAGGGCCTTTTGGAGACCTTTGGGAGCTCTTCGATCTGCCTTGAACGCCGACCTGGAGGCCATGAGGCTCCAACATGACCCAATGGGTCTCCAAGAGCTCCTCCAGGAAAGCCCGAGGAGGCCAATCATATGTTTTTATTGGATTTTGAGGTTCTTGCATGCTTGGGCTTCCGACCGCTCAAGACAGCCCAAGAGGCTTTTCTGGGCAGTATTGTTGCTGTATTGGGGCGCTGCAAGGCCTTCTTGGGCCCCTCTGTGGGAGCCCCATTGGGCGATCTTTGGGTCCTCTTGGGCCGACTTCGGGTGCTTGGGGGCCTCTTGGGCTGTCTTGGAGGTATCTTGGAGGCCTCTTGGAAGCCTCTTGTACCGTCTTGGGTGGTCAGAAGCCCGACCAGGCGAGAACCCCACCATCCTTCAAGCACCTACGGTCAATGGTTTTGGCCTCCTCGGGCTCTGAAGGCATGCTTCTTGGAGCCCTCTCGGGCTGGTCCCCTTCCCTTGGGCTATCTTGAGCCGCCTCGAGGCTCTCTTGAGAGGCTCTTGAGCTCTCGTGGGCAATCTTGAGCCGTTTTGCGGCCGTCTTGGTTGTCCTGGAAGCCGCCTTGGATGCCATCTTGGCCGTCTGGAGGCCGAACATATCTCCAGACCGCATTTCAAAAGGAGCGGTTGTCGAGGAGCGCGCGCGAGGAGGGGGGGTCCTTTCAAACTTTACGGAACTTCCCACGAGATAACACAACGCATTGTAACACGCCCATTCCGTGCAGGCACGGTGGCGAACTGTTCCTTAGGTTTTTCCATGTTTTTTTTCTCTAGAGCTCCTTGTCCACGCAGGCGCCTTCATAGGGCCACAAAAGGGGTTTCGGTCCGTATTGAGTGTTCCTTATTTCTGCAGTCCGACTGTAGGTTGTAGGTCGGAGGCTTCTTGAAGGCTTGTGGGGATCTCTTGAGAGGCCTCTCGGGAGCCTCTTGGAGGTGATGCTTTGGCCCAAGACGGCAACGAGGAACCCAAGATGGCCCAAGATGGCTCCATGATCGCCAAAGAGGCTCCCCAGACGGTGTGAACATTGACCCAAGAACCCCCAAGACACGCCAGGGGACCTAACAGGCTCCACAGCGGCATCGCAAGACACCCAAAACGGACCCTCCAGCATGCGCCCCAAAGCTCCCAAAACGTCCCGAACACGGCTTGAGGCGGAGGGGATGCGGAAAGCCTACCGGCCATCGTCCCTCCTCCCTCGTCTTCCCTCCTCTATCTTGCTCGTCTTCCTCCTCCTCCTCCTCCTCCTCATCCTCCTCCTCCTCTCCTCTTCCTCACTCTCCTCCTCCTCCTCTTTTTTTTTTTTTGTTTGTTTTTCTCGTGCGCTACTCTTGCTTCTCCCTCCTCCTGCCTCCTCCTCCTCCTCCTCCTCCCTCCTTTCCCCTCTTCCTCCTTCGTTTCTCCTCTCTCCTCCCTGGTCCCTCCTGCCCTCCCTCCCCCTTGCCCCTCGCTAGCTTCATCCTCCGCTCCAGGACATTGACTGTCGGATAACGTGGAGGCGGGGAAGGCATAATCAGCGGGAATTTCATGTCAACGTTGTGATCCGTTGTGCGCCCATCGCTGTAACCCAAGCAGTAACACGAATCGCACACTCGGCAACGAAACCGTTGGCTTCGAAACACGCGATTCCAGTTTCTCTGGTCGCGGTCCCTCTTGTGCGGTGCACGCCAGGCTCCGCGCGCTCCATGGTTCTTGTATGGATCTTTGCATTTGCACATGTAAGATATGCGGGGTTCCCCACGTCCCCGGCCAGCCAGCTGGCACACCAGCAAATATTTGGGGTACGGGTTTAGTCCAGGGCGCCCAAAACGGTCTGAGATTGCCCCAGAAGGCTGCAAAAGGCAGAACGATTTCCGACGATCTCCACAGGACAGGTTCAAAATGCTTACGATGGCCTCACGACAGCCCAAGGGTGCCCATGGGAGGTCAGAATCTTCCAGATGAAGGTGCCAAGATGGATTTGAGGTCGTCCTGGGTTTCCCAAGGACGCTCACGAAGGCTCAAACCAGTAAACAAAGATTGTGTGTTTTTCAGTGTTAGTGGCTCTCTCTCGCCTTTTCGGTTCCGATGGGATCTTGGGGGCCTCCAGCTGTCCCCAAGATCGCCCAGCAAAGCTCCAGGAGAGGCCCAAAACGGGCCAAGACACTCCAAGAGGACCCCAAGCTGGCCCTAGGACGGCCCACATCCCTCCAAGGGGCGCCGCCCACGACCCCCCAAAAGAGTTCGAGGAGGCCCCCAAGAGATCCCCAAGATACCTCCCAAGCGCCCCCCCGAGTGGCTGGCACTCCGATCGCTCTCGGCGCCAATGTGGCCCCAGGAGCACCCCAGAGGCCCACAAGATGCTCTCAAGAGGCCCCCAAGAGGCTTCAAGAGGTCCCCAACAGACGCTCGAGTGGCCCCCAAGAGTTCCCCGAGCAGCCCTCGAGAGACTTCAATATTCTTTCTGCACGCTTGAAATTGAAGACGCATCCTTTCGGAAGGCATACAAACACCCTCATCCTCTCTCCCCCTCCTCCTCCTCCTCCTCCTCCTTTCGTGCTTGCAGAGGTCTAGATGCGGAGTGAAGCTGCCTTTTGAAGGCCACTCAGGCTCATGGACCAACTTTGTAGAGCGATGCGCTGACCATCGGATTCGTCCTATCTCCTCTCCTTGCCGTTCTCCTCCCTGATCCTTGGGCCGTCTTGGGCGGTCTTGGGCGGTCGGAAGCCCGAACGGGTGAGAACCTCAACATCGTTCAACAACGTAGTGCAAGTCACTGGTTTTGGCCCGCTCGGGCTCTCGAGGAGGGCCTTTTGGAGACCTTTGGGAGCTCTTCGATCTGCCTTGAACGCCGACCTGGAGGCCATGAGGCTCCAACATGACCCAATGGGTCTCCAAGAGCTCCTCCAGGAAAGCCCGAGGAGGCCAATCATATGTTTTTATTGGATTTTGAGGTTCTTGCATGCTTGGGCTTCCGACCGCTCAAGACAGCCCAAGAGGCTTTTCTGGGCAGTATTGTTGCTGTATTGGGGCGCTGCAAGGCCTTCTTGGGCCCCTCTGTGGGAGCCCCATTGGGCGATCTTTGGGTCCTCTTGGGCCGACTTCGGGTGCTTGGGGGCCTCTTGGGCTGTCTTGGAGGTATCTTGGAGGCCTCTTGGAAGCCTCTTGTACCGTCTTGGGTGGTCAGAAGCCCGACCAGGCGAGAACCCCACCATCCTTCAAGCACCTACGGTCAATGGTTTTGGCCTCCTCGGGCTCTGAAGGCATGCTTCTTGGAGCCCTCTCGGGCCGGTCCCCTTCCCTTGGGCTATCTTGAGCCGCCTCGAGGCTCTCTTGAGAGGCTCTTGAGCTCTCGTGGGCAATCTTGAGCCGTTTTGCGGCCGTCTTGGTTGTCCTGGAAGCCGCCTTGGATGCCATCTTGGCCGTCTGGAGGCCGAACATATCTCCAGACCGCATTTCAAAAGGAGCGGTTGTCGAGGAGCGCGCGCGAGGAGGGGGGGTCCTTTCAAACTTTACGGAACTTCCCACGAGATAACACAACGCATTGTAACACGCCCATTCCGTGCAGGCACGGTGGCGAACTGTTCCTTAGGTTTTTCCATGTTTTTTTTCTCTAGAGCTCCTTGTCCACGCAGGCGCCTTCATAGGGCCACAAAAGGGGTTTCGGTCCGTATTGAGTGTTCCTTATTTCTGCAGTCCGACTGTAGGTTGTAGGTCGGAGGCTTCTTGAAGGCTTGTGGGGATCTCTTGAGAGGCCTCTCGGGAGCCTCTTGGAGGTGATGCTTTGGCCCAAGACGGCAACGAGGAACCCAAGATGGCCCAAGATGGCTCCATGATCGCCAAAGAGGCTCCCCAGACGGTGTGAACATTGACCCAAGAACCCCCAAGACACGCCAGGGGACCTAACAGGCTCCACAGCGGCATCGCAAGACACCCAAAACGGACCCTCCAGCATGCGCCCCAAAGCTCCCAAAACGTCCCGAACACGGCTTGAGGCGGAGGGGATGCGGAAAGCCTACCGGCCATCGTCCCTCCTCCCTCGTCTTCCCTCCTCTATCTTGCTCGTCTTCCTCCTCCTCCTCCTCCTCCTCATCCTCCTCCTCCTCTCCTCTTCCTCACTCTCCTCCTCCTCCTCTTTTTTTTTTTTTGTTTGTTTTTCTCGTGCGCTACTCTTGCTTCTCCCTCCTCCTGCCTCCTCCTCCTCCTCCTCCTCCCTCCTTTCCCCTCTTCCTCCTTCGTTTCTCCTCTCTCCTCCCTGGTCCCTCCTGCCCTCCCTCCCCCTTGCCCCTCGCTAGCTTCATCCTCCGCTCCAGGACATTGACTGTCGGATAACGTGGAGGCGGGGAAGGCATAATCAGCGGGAATTTCATGTCAACGTTGTGATCCGTTGTGCGCCCATCGCTGTAACCCAAGCAGTAACACGAATCGCACACTCGGCAACGAAACCGTTGGCTTCGAAACACGCGATTCCAGTTTCTCTGGTCGCGGTCCCTCTTGTGCGGTGCACGCCAGGCTCCGCGCGCTCCATGGTTCTTGTATGGATCTTTGCATTTGCACATGTAAGATATGCGGGGTTCCCCAGGTCCCCGGCCAGCCAGCTGGCACACCAGCAAATATTTGGGGTACGGGTTTAGTCCAGGGCGCCCAAAACGGTCTGAGATTGCCCCAGAAGGCTGCAAAAGGCAGAACGATTTCCGACGATCTCCACAGGACAGGTTCAAAATGCTTACGATGGCCTCACGACAGCCCAAGGGTGCCCATGGGAGGTCAGAATCTTCCAGATGAAGGTGCCAAGATGGATTTGAGGTCGTCCTGGGTTTCCCAAGGACGCTCACGAAGGCTCAAACCAGTAAACAAAGATTGTGTGTTTTTCAGTGTTAGTGGCTCTCTCTCGCCTTTTCGGTTCCGATGGGATCTTGGGGGCCTCCAGCTGTCCCCAAGATCGCCCAGCAAAGCTCCAGGAGAGGCCCAAAACGGGCCAAGACACTCCAAGAGGACCCCAAGCTGGCCCTAGGACGGCCCACATCCCTCCAAGGGGCGCCGCCCACGACCCCCCAAAAGAGTTCGAGGAGGCCCCCAAGAGATCCCCAAGATACCTCCCAAGCGCCCCCCCGAGTGGCTGGCACTCCGATCGCTCTCGGCGCCAATGTGGCCCCAGGAGCACCCCAGAGGCCCACAAGATGCTCTCAAGAGGCCCCCAAGAGGCTTCAAGAGGTCCCCAACAGACGCTCGAGTGGCCCCCAAGAGTTCCCCGAGCAGCCCTCGAGAGACTTCAATATTCTTTCTGCACGCTTGAAATTGAAGACGCATCCTTTCGGAAGGCATACAAACACCCTCATCCTCTCTCCCCCTCCTCCTCCTCCTCCTCCTCCTTTCGTGCTTGCAGAGGTCTAGATGCGGAGTGAAGCTGCCTTTTGAAGGCCACTCAGGCTCATGGACCAACTTTGTAGAGCGATGCGCTGACCATCGGATTCGTCCTATCTCCTCTCCTTGCCGTTCTCCTCCCTGATCCTTCTGCCCTCCCCTCTCGATGCTCCTGCAGAGGCTTTGGGGATCATGTGGCGTCGCTTCCCCTCCACTCCCTCCTCCTCCGTCTCCTCCTCCTTCTCCTCTTCCCCCTCCTCCTTCTCCTCCTCGCCGTTGCGGCGCCGCCCCTTTTCGGCATACCCCTCACGAGGATCGCGGCCCCATACGGAGCTCCACCGAAACGGGTGCCCAAAACGCGGTACTCGCAACTGCATAGGATATTTGTTTTCTGCGTTGGAATGCTGTTTCATGCTTTGGCCTGCTCCTTCCTGTGCCCGTGCTCATTGCTATGAATTTTCTTCCGTTGGTCAGACCACCGTTAAGACCTGTACGTGCGCTGCGTCTCCATCTCTTTCTCTGTCTCTCTCGTCTCTCTCTTGTCTCTCTGTTGTCTCTCTCTCTCTCTCTCTTTCAATTTGTTGTTTTTCTATTTCTCTCCCTCTCTCTCGGACATGTCCTAGGAGATCCCTGGTCTTTTTATGTGTTCCGGCACTCGCGATAATGAGCAGGCGGTCGAGTACTTCGAGAAGGCCATCGGCATTTACAGTGCCGGGGGGCGCTTCCAGGAATCAGGCGGGCTGGGAACGTCTGAACTGAAGAGGGGAGCTGGATGAGATATTCGATGAGCCCTGGCCGCAATGCCATCGCCATGTGCTTAGGGATCCAGATGCGTGAAAGAGCGTCAGCTGACTACGCCAGGAGGAAGGCAGGGGGAGTCGACGCCCCCCGCGCTCCAAAAGCCTGGAGGAGGGGGGGTTCAAACCCCCCTCCCATCCCGAGTGAAAGCCAGGGAGGGGGTTCAACCCCCGACCCCAGGCGCCTGCCCCCTCCCCGTCCCCGCGCCGACAAGCGACGACGACGACCGGCACATGACGGCGGCGACGACGACGACGTGTCCTGCGTGCCCGCCCGACCAGCTCGCCCATGACGACGTCGACACCGTGTTCCATGCGCCTGCCCGACCGACGGACTCGCTCACGACGACGGCGACGGCGACGGCGACGGCGACGGCGACGGCGCCCGGCGCCAGCAGACGACGACGACGACGACGACGACGACGAGGACGACCACCACGACGGCGATCACGACGACGAAGAGGACGACGACGCGTCCCGCCCGCCCGCCCGATTGCTTGCGACGACGACGTCGACGACGTGCCCCCCCCCCCCTGCCGCCCGCCCGACGACCGCCGCCGACAAACGACGACAACGATTACGACCATTACGACAATGACGATAACGATGACGACGACCACGACGACGACGACCACGACGACGACCACGACGACCGTGACGACGGCGGCGGCGGCGACGACGACGACGATGACGACGATGACGTGTCTCGCCCGCCCGTCCGACGGACTTGCCTGCGACGACGTCGACGACCCGTCCCGACCGCCCGCCCGACCGACGGACATGCCGCCCAACGACGACGACTCGACGCGGGGGCGGGGTTTTAACACCCCCCTCGACTTCCTGGAGGCCATGGGGAGGGGGGGGGGAGGGCGACCGTTGTTGTCGCCGGCGAAGAGGGGCGGGGATCGTTTCGGGAGAGGAGGAGGGGAGGGCATTTTCGAGGGGTGGGGCGGGGCCTCTGTTCCAAACTGGGGGAGGACAGGATTTTGCACGAGTCGGACGCGTACACAGAAGACGCTCTCGCAGGTGTAGCGACTTGCCGCGCTCACGCCCCATGGGAATCGACTCTTGCCCTTCTTCTCCGAACACTCCGATCTTGATTCCGACATCAGCGGCAAACTGTACTTACAGCTCGCAGCGCTTGCCGTGCACGCGTATCAGTGAGAGTCGCGGCCAGCTCGCGCCGCCGCTGGGCTGTCAGAGCGGGGCAGAGGCGTGGCCTGTTGGCTCTCCGCGGCAGTTTGCGCGTGCCACGCCGGCTCAGCCCGGCCGGTGTCGGCAACGCGAGGGCGCGCCAGCGCCGTGAACGTCTGCTGGCGCCCCTCTCTCCTCGTCGATCCCTCGTCGGCCGCTCGGGCGGCTCCCGAGCCGCGAGCCGCTGGGTTGGGCGCGTCTGCCGTGGTTGGCTCGCGGGCGACTCCTTCTGCGTGCGTCGCCCTGGGGCAGGCCGAGTACGTGCTGGCGAGGTGCGTCTCGTGATTGCCATCTTTCCGCAGCCACACTGTCGTCAGGTGCGGTAGGCAACCAACCTGCGTGTGTGATCCCACCCTGCTGGTGATGGATGGGCGCCTCCGCTCCTCGCGGCTCAGCGCCGCTCCTTTTGCGCCTCGTCCATGGTACGATCTTGCATTTGTGCAGGGAGCAGCTTCGTCGTTGGGACAGGAGACCGAACAGCAATCGCTCTGTTCGATGATGCGGAGCACTATCAGGATGCCATTACGTATGATAATGAACACTACAAGTATGGGGAGGGCCGCATAACACCTAACTTCCCAAACAAAGCTTGCAATCATAGAGCTCTCTATACATACATACATACATACATACATACATACATACATACATACATACATACATACATACATACATACATATATACATACACACACATACATACATACACACATACATACATACATACATACATACACACATACGTACATACATACATACATACATACAGACATACAGACATACATACATACAGACATACATACATACATACAGACATGCATGCATGCATGCATACACACATACATACATACACACATACATACACACACACATACATACTTACTTACATACCTACGTACACACATCGATACATACATACACACATACATACATACATACACACATTCATACATACATACAAACATACATACATGTATGCATGCATGCATGCATGCTTACATCCATACATACATACATACGTACGCACATGCGTACATACAGACACACATACATGCACACATACACACATACATACATCCATACATACATACATACACACACCTACATACATACATACATACATACATGCATGCATGCATGCATGCATGCAAGTATGCCTGCATGCATTCATGCATGCATGCATGCATGGCGTACATACATTCATACACATACTCACGTACATTCATACATGCATACAAACGTACATACACATACATATACATATACATATACATATACATATACATATACATATACATATACATATACACATACATATACATATACATATACATATACATATACATATACACATACATATGCATACACATGTACACATACACATACATATACATATACATATACATATACAAAGACACATACATATACATATACGTATACATATATATATATACATATGCATATACACATACATATACATATACATATACATATACATATACATATACATATACATTCACATATTCACATACAGACATCTACATCTACATCTACATCTACATCTACATCTACATCTACATCTACATCTACATCTACATCTACATCTACATCTACATCTACATCTACATCTACATCCACATCCACATCCACATCCACATCTACATCTACATCTACATACACATATACATATACACATACATATACATAGACAGATACATATACATATACATATACACATACATACACATATACACATACACATACATATACATATACATGCATACATGCATACATGTATACATGCATGCATACAAACATACATACATGCATGCACACATGCATACACATGTATACACACGTACATACAAACATACATACAGACATCAGCCCCGCCCCTGGTAACGTTACGTATCGTGCCGGCGCCGTTTGGGAGCGCTTAGGAACAGCCAGAGACAGTGAGGATGGCAGACATCGATAGGGATTTGCTACGGCAGAGCGCGCATACCTATTGGGATCTGCTACGGCAGAGCGCTTCCCTTTTCCTTTATCTCCCATTCCGCCTCCCCCATCTCCTCCAGTCCTCCTCGTCTCTTGCATTACGATGCAAATTGTTTCACGCAAGGGCAGAAGAAGGGAGAGGGAGTTGGGAGGAGGGAGTGGGCGAACAGGCCGGACCAGGCCGAAACGACCTGTTTGATTACGCTTCTGTTATCGATTCGTGCTCTGGTGTGTGTGTGTGTGTGTGTGAGTGAGCGTGGGCGCTCCTGGGCTCGAGAGGCGAAGTGGGCTCCTCGTCGTCGTCGTCGTCGTCGTCATCCTCTCCTTTTCTCTTCCTCATGCTCCTCCTCTCTTGTCGTCCTATTCCTCCTTATTGCGTTGGGGGGCTGCGGAATGGGGTGAGCCCATGAGCTACACGTGTGCCGCCAACACCGCATTGCATTCTTTCTCGATCGAGAATATCAAGATGTTTCCACGCTCCCCGAAACACTTAAATGTAGGAAGCCAGCGGCATGATGTTCTCTTCCAGCGGCGCGATATCTCTCCTTGCGCGAAGGCGCTCTGTAACCAGTGATGGTTACCGCGATTGGACGACTTGCTTGGACGACTAATGCTGGTCCTACTGAATCGACACCAGCACGGATGCACACGATGATTCGCACCAGCGAACGTGTTGCAATCAGTACCTGACGGCCCCTAATTTGGGGCTGCCAGGCTGCGAACACGAGACCCTCAGCTCGGATGAGGCAGAGCGTGCGCCTGCGAGCACCACAGTGGCCCGCGAACACCACAGCATGTTCGGCTAGGAACACACACACATCGCACGAGGACCACGACAACAGGAGGAGGAGGAGGAGGAGGAGGAGGAGGAGGAGGAGGAGGAGGAGGAGGAGGAGGAGCAGGATGCGGAGGAGGAGGAGGAGGAGGAGGAGGAGGAGGAGGAGGAGGAGACCGTAGCCATTCTGGCTTAAGCGCCCCGCGTCCGAGGCACTGCTTTTCACTGCTGGGCGTCTGCCCCACCTACATATCCATTTACACACTGCTTCTCGGCCTGTCGGCCCGCAGTGCATGCGCCGCCCGGCGCCCTTCTCATTCTTGTGTGCGCTCGTTCTCGCACAGACAGGCCTCCTGGCGAGAGGGGAACTCGACGCCAGCCTCGATCCGACGACCGAGCTCCTGCAGGCGCCGGGTCCGGCGCTTCTCATCGGCATCGCCGCTCCGAAGATCGATCCCGCGACGCTGCAGCTGGAGCAGGATCTGCTACACTTCGGAGGAGCCGCAGTCAGCAACGGCGTGGTGAGGCGCTCTCCGAAGGCGAACGCGCTGACCCATGGCAGCCTGGCAGCTCTGAGCACCGCGCTGACCCCTGGCAGCCTCGACCCCGCGGCGACGGCGATCGGCGACCTCCTCGCCCCGGCTCCGACGGCGACGGCCGGGATCGGAAGGGCTCCCACAGCCCTGGGCGGAACGATGACGCCTCCAGCACGGACCGCGCTGACGACGACGACCACGTCACCAGGGCAGAGCATCGCCACGCTCTCAAGGAGTTGGCGTCGAGGATGGGCTCCAGGATCTCCGCCATGGCGGAGGCGCATAAGGACGCGGCGAACAACACCGCCACCAGATTCAAGAAGATCGCGGCTGACGTCACCAGCCTGGGTTCAGAGATCGCCCAGGAGTGCCAGAATCTCTTCGGTCGGCGCATCGACACGCTGGAGAAGCGCATGGACGACGTTGACATCACCAGCGCGAGACTTGCAGCCAGGCTGGACACCCTCGAGAAGGAGCTTGGGCTCATGCGCGGCGGCGACCCCGGCCCCGCTCCAGCCGGCCCGGCCTGGAACCGCCCCAAAGACACCACCATCCTGCGCGTCGTCGCCCGCGGCCAGGTGGCGAAGGACCAGGTCAGCGCCTCCCTGACCGACTGGCTCGACGCAGCCAACATCAAACCGGACCGAGTGGAGCTCATCGGCGACGACCTCGGCAAAAACTTCACCCTTCAATTCAAGGGTACACGCGAGTGGGCCACCAAACAGGTCACACTCGCCCGGTCCGCCCTTCGGCGTGCTGACGGCTCTTGGCGGTCATTTTCCTGCCCCGCCCCCAGCGGCGACCTCATCAATCTCGCGGTCGATGAGGATAAGAACCAGCATGACCGCACCCTCGAGTTCAAGCTCCGGAAAGCAAGGCGGGCGCTCACGGCCGCCACCGGGAAACGCTTCTTCGCGGACAAGCAATCGGGTACCATCACCCATGACTGGACCCCCGTGGTCAAGATCGGCGTCGAGCCCGACGGCAACGTCGCACTTATGTGGAACGACAAAGGCATCGAATCCCTTGGGCTTCAACGCCCCCGAATGGCGATGGCCCTGCGAGCCGCTCTCACGCCAGACGCCCCGGAGTGGTGTCTTTGACGCATTCGCGCCGCACCACGCCTTCAAGATAGCCGCGTGGAGCAGCAGGGCTCTGACCACCCCGGACAACAATATCAGTGACCCGAAGATCCACGCTCTCGGCAATGCTTTGAAGGCGAACGGCATCGTCCTCCTTCAGGAGGTCCGTGGCAACGACACCGTCCTCCGCGAGATCCTCCACCGCGTGCACTTCCAAGGATACATGTTTTCCTCCTACCTGCCCGAAGGTGTCGTTGGCGGAGGCGTCGTGATCCTCGTCGACCAGATCGCAGGCCGGGCCGCCCCCGCAGTGGTGTCCCACAACGCTCCCGTACGTGGCCGCATCCAGCGGCTCCACCTTCGCCTGCCGTGGCCTGCTTGCGGCGACGGCGGTGGCCAGGCCGATGCTGACCATGAGCCGCCACGCGCGCCGGATGTCGGTGACCTACCTGACGCTGGCGAGACACCTTCAAGGTCACCGGCCGCGTGCGCCCCCACCGGGAGCGCGCGCAACCACAGAGGAGACCAGGCCGATGCTGACCATGCGCCGCCACGCGCGCCGGATGTGGGTGACCTACCTGACGCCGGCGACGCACCTTCAAGGTCACTGGCAGCGTGCGCCCCGGCCGGGAGCGTGCACAACCGCAAGGATCTCATCATCTGGAACGTCCATAACCACGGGCTCAGCGCCATCCGCTCCAAGACGGTCACCACCGACATGATCGCAGACGCTCGCTGGTCGCAGGAGCCCCCCCAGACGCGGACCTGCTTCGTGGCGGGCGACTTCAACTGGTCGGACGAACTGCCCCTCCGGCGCGGTCAGGTTTCTGGCGAGGCGGCTCTTCCACGGGAACGTCTACCTGGTGCTGGTCGCGCGGGGCGCCACTGGCGTGCGATGGTGAAGGCCTACGCGGAGCTCGTCCCAGTCGGCCCGACCCACTGGGCTGCTTACACCAAGTCCGCCTCCAAGATCGACAAGATCTTCATCTCCACGCCCCCGTGGCTCCTGTGCCAAGGGTGCCAGGCCGCCGCGACCATCCTGGACCCCGAGGAGATGCGCGTCCTGGGCGCCAGCGACCACGCTGTGCTTGCGGCAGTGCTCCACAGGGCAGCCTCGCCCCAGGGGGGGGCCACTCCCCGCAGATCCAGCCGCGCGCGCCAATTCCACGACATTACTTCGAGCACA
The DNA here is from genome assembly GCA_963575745.1 of Prorocentrum cordatum. NCBI lineage: Eukaryota > Dinophyceae > Prorocentrales > Prorocentraceae > Prorocentrum > Prorocentrum cordatum. The sequence goes on from CAUYUJ010009191.1 coordinate 164,117, forward strand.
ACCTATATTCTGACTTGGTAAACACGTACCTGGACGCCGCCAGGATTGAGCAGATGTCTGCGCCTCGCGCTCACATCGCCGCCACGACCGTCCTCCAGGAGGTTGCGAAGGTCATCCGCAACACCGAGATTCACGGGGTGCCCAACGGGGTCCACACGAAAGCTATGGTCACGCGCGCGCTCGCGAGGCTCATCCACGGCAGTGACTTCGAGGCCGTTTCGAGGCTCTGCAGGCTCCGCCCGTGGATCTCCGAGTACGTCCACATCGACCTCAATGTCAGTCGTGCCACCCCTCGCTTCGCCGCGCTCCACTCCCGGTTGCAGAGGGAGGAGGCGCAGCGCAAGGAGGCAGCCCTCCTTGCTGAGGAGGCCCAGGAGGCCAGCTCCCGGCGTCGAGCCAAGAAAGCTGGACAAAGGCGTGCGCTACGACGTCGTGCTCTGCTCTTCTCGCCCTTCCGGGCAAGGGAAGTTCTCACCAGGATCCGCGTCGAGAGTCGCGCGATCGCGGACCCTGGGGGCATCCGCGCTGAGCTGTCCGACTACTGGGGCCGCGTCTTCTCGGCGAAGGCGCCGCCGGGGCCCGGCGCTTGCCGCTGCTTCGGCCGCTTCAACAGCAGCGCGTTGGCCGGGCAGGTGGGCCCGCCAGCGCGCCGTGACTTCGCCAAGTTTGCGGAGAAAATGCCGACCAGCGCCCCTGGTGCCGACTGCCTTCCCTACGCTGCCTGGAAGCACCCCCGTGTCCTTGATGTCCTCTCGTCCTGCTCAGAGTGGATCTGCAGCGGCTCCCCGATATTCGACTCCTTCAACCTCGCGACGGCGATCTACGCGCCCAAGGGCCTCGACGAGCACGACACCGGCGACCTAGTCAGCAGGGCGGCCAGCGACGTGAGGCCGCTCAGCCTCAAGCTCACCAGCAATGAGATCATCTGCAGCGTTCACCACTGGAAGTGGCAAACGCGGTTAAGCGCATCGCCCCTCCGAACCAGCGCGGGTTTGTCAGCGGACGCAACTTCCTCCAGAACATCGTTGACCTCGATACCTACGGCCGCATCGCCGGGCTCCTCCCCTCCGCCGAGCACCCGCTCCTCATGCTTTTCGACTTCGCAGCGGCCTTCCCCTCTGTGGGGTGGGCCTGGCTTTTCATGTGCCTGGGCGCGCTCAAACTTCCTGCTGGAATGGTCCACGCCATCAAGATGCTGTGCCATCATGCTGCTGCTGTCAGTTCCCACGGTCACTACATCCGCTTCGCCTACTGGATCCTCAGCGGCGTCTTGCAGGGATGCCCCCTCAGCGGCGATTTGTTTGTAGCGGTCAGTGCGCCGCTCATGTGGGACATGTGGCAGAACGTCGATCTGCGTAAGAACGGAGCCACCAGATGCTGCGCGGACGACGTCGGGGCGGTCACCTTCGGCGCCTCCGGGCGTCGCGCGCTCGGCCGGATCTTCAGGCTGGCCGAGTTTTTCGCCGCGCTCGTGCTCAAGCCCAAAAAGTGCGCTGCGATGCCACTCGCTGTAAAGCTAAGTTCCGAAGCTATCCGGTCCACGCAGGCACTTCTGGAAGCCGTCCTGCCGTCTTGGGTGCAGTTCAAGGTCGTCGATTCGGCAACCTACCTCGGCTTCGTCGTCGGCCCCGGCGCCACTTCGGCCACCAATCTAGCCGGCCCGCTGTTGAAGTGGCAAGAACGCGCAAGGGCTATTGCCCGTTCACCTGGCGACGCCTTTGCGAAGGCCGAGCTCTATGTCACCCTGGCGGTTCCGACAGTCTCGTGCGTCTCCCAGTTGCTCCCTCTCCCGTGGAAGCTTCGCGCCGCAGAGGTCGGCATCTTCGCGCGGATCCTCAAGGTGCCCCCGACGGCGTGCACCTTCCCAGACTGGCACCACTGGGTCGACTGGGGCGGCCCCAAGCTCCCTTCCATCGTCGCCCAGGGCGCGGCGGCCACGGCAAGAACGGCAACCGCCGCGCTCCCGCGCTGGAAGCCCCTCGTGCGGCTCCTCGAGGACGCGGCCCAACGCTTTCCCCCCCTGGCGGCGCTTGCGCGAGGAGCCCGGGACAACAGCATCTGGGAGGAGCCCCCGTGGATCGACCACTTGGTGGAGGCCAGCCGCGGCTTCCCCAATCGCCCGCACTTCTGCCACCACTCGGACGCCCTCGTCCACGAGATGGCGCACCCGTGGAAGTCCGACGGCGGCTCGAAGGCTGGGCTCCAGAAGCGGCTCCATTGCACCCTCATGCAGTGCCTCATGCCCTCGACGATGGTAGCAAAGTTCAGGGAGCGCGTCGCCAAATGGTTTCCGACGGCCGCCGGCGCCGCGAACTCCCTCGACTGGGGCGCCCACCAGGAGCGCCTCCTGACCATGGCCCCAAGCGTGCGGATTGCTGCAACGAAGACGTGGCTTGGCGCCTGGCCGACGGGACGGCGCATGCAAGGACGCGGTCCTGACCGAGTATGTCCTTTCGGGTGTGCCCGCGGCGAAGACGACATCTCGCACGTTGTGGCCCAATGCCCGAGGTTCAACATAGCCTTCGAGGCGGCGGCTCGGCCGTCCCGCCGCTGGGGCACAAGCTGGGCCTTCTCCCGTCCGTCGAGAGCCTGCTCAGCGCTGCCGCGTCTTGGCACCTGTGGCGCATTGCCAAACGCCATCCACAGCGCGGGCACTTCGCGGACGAGACGCTGCGGGACATCGGGGCTGCGGCCCGGTGCGCGGTCCGCCTGGCCAGTGGGCGCGTGACGCGGCAGCGGGTGCCGACCTCGACGGCCTCATCCTCTTCTTCCACGGCCTCCCGCTCGACGGTGCCGCGCCCCCGGCTCACGCCGATGTTGTCCTCGTCTGATTCCGGCGTCCTCGAAGTGAGCTCTTCCTGGGCGGGTTCACTCTCGAGCTGGAGCGCTTCGACGCCACCCGCGCTGCTAGCCTCGCCGATCCGGGGCGCCGATGACGACGCTGAGGCGGTTCCTGGGTCAAGGGATTCCCCTCCTGGCGATGATTTGGTAGCCCGGGGCGCGGGGGCAGCTGCCAGTTCTTGGCCGCGTTCACCGTCCATGTCAACGGCGACCCGTGAGGTGCCGACCCCGCCTCGGGCGTGATGCAGGACGGAGCGGGCCGTGGCGGCACGCTCGCGGAGGAGGAGGAGGAGGAGGAGGAGGAGGAGGAGGAGGAGGAGGAGGAGGAGGAGGAGGAGGAGGAGTAGGAGGAGGAGGAGGAGGAGGAGGAGGAGAGGAGGAGGAGGAGGAGGAGGAGGAGGTTGTTGTGGAGCGACCTAAAATCAGTGGTAAAAACCAAAAACACCTCTCCTTCCGAATCCGAGGCCTCCTCGTCCTTGGGATCTTGGGGAGGTCGGCGCGCCGCCTCGCCTATCGACCTGGCTGTGTCGAGGTCGCACTCCTGCAGGCCGAAGGCCTCCAGCGCAGCCTCGCGAGAGGCGTGGCCGAGCATCGCAGGGCCTACCTTTCCAGCGGCAGGAGGAGGCGAGGAAAGACAGCGAACGCGCATGAGATCCCTCTCCGCCTCCGAGAGCCCACAAGACTGGGAGACGGCAGTGTTCTTGGACGAGGCCCTTCCGTGAGGGCGCTTACCGTCTCGAATTCTCTTCAGCTGGTGCCTTACTTGAGCTGACCTAGGCCGCTGGTTACATCCTGCTCTGAGCAGGTCCCCAGGCTTGTAGTTCTCACAGTAGGCACCACACTTCACACAAAAGACAATGGGGACCCCAGCACGTGCAGGACGCTCGATCTCACAGCGCATCAGGGCATGGCCTTGCACATAGAACGCAGAGGTGGCCACGTCGGCCCAGTCGAACCCTCCCGTCCCACCCAGCCCCAGCTGCACCCCGTCCCCGCCCACAGACTCATCAATCTCTGGCTCAGGCAAGGGCGGATGCTCGCGGGTGTCAGGAGCAGCCTTTTCTGCCGCCTCGAGCCCCACAGTGTCTAGACGCTTGTCGGGCTGACTCTGCAGGTGAACTTCTAAGTTGGCGGCCCACTTGGCCGACTCCTTAACCAGACACTTGAGAATTCGGTATAAGGCCACGTCTGCCTCGCGAATATTGCGCTTGGCTGCGCCCATCTTCGCATATGAGTCGGCCGAACCGTTGGCTTTCATTTCCCACGGGGTCGTCTTGCCACTGTGGACGTCAGTCATCGTGCAGTGAGCTGCCGTCTTGGTCGCCGCGAGGTCCCCAGGAGAGAAACTCGACCAGAACGGGGCCCAGAGATGGGCCCTGGGCCCACCAGCGGAGGCCCCAGCCCCCTGGCCACCCCAGAGGACATCCAGGGTTTCTTGGCAGTCATAGTATGAGCCAACTGGCGCCATTGCGCATTGTGTAAAGCATATGCACTGCATAGTCCTTTCCATCATTCGCCGACTGTCTCGGCCCATGGGAGAACGGCACTGGCCCATAGCAGGCTGTTACAACAGTGCCCAGGGGATCGGCCTGTACTAAAGTCCAGCCAGCCCTCGAAAGCCCAGGGGTCCCAGGCCAGAGAGCGGGCCCGTCCGACAAAATGAAGCCGCTGAATCGGCCTGACTCAGGCCTGCTGATCCAGAACACAGTCTGCTCGGGCTCCTGGGCAGGAAAAAGAACCATCGGCGAGGGGAAGATCGCGCGCGCAAATCTCTCAGCGAGCTCCCCCCTCCTTCGTACACGCGGACAGCCCTGCTGGCTAGCTGTGGCGAGACCATGCCCTCCTGAGTGCAGCGTGGGCCGAGCATCGATATTGCCGATGAAACAAGCTACCCGCCTCCTCCTGACAGATCCTACACTTGCAGCAACTGTGGTAACCATACTTGTGCACCCTGGCCTGAGGCCAATGCACATTGCTCATCAAGCTCCTCAGGGACCTCTGATGCTGGGGCTTCCAAGAGGAGGAGGAGGATCGGAGAAGAGGCTTCAAAGCATCCCAGAACAGAGGGTACCCTGGGAGGTCATCACCCACCCGCATTAAGGCCTGCTTATCAGACGCCCTGATGGCCGTAGCTCTGACCTGCAGCCGAACATCGACGGGGGATATCTGGGACAGATTCTCCAGACCTGCCCGAGGTCCGGCTCCACCGTGCGGAAATCGCGAACGCCCCATCCTATTCGGCGCAGGCTGAGCACGGCCACGTCCGCAGGAGTCGAGGCTCCTCTCCACGGGTGCGTCTTCGAACTCGCTCGCGCTATGGCTGCATCAGCCGTCGCAGTCAAATTCGAAACATTCGGGAAGCCGTCCCAGACGGCGGTAGCCCATTGGACGGCCACGTGGCCGACATAGGCCACGAAGGGATTCACGATTTCTCCCAGGCGAAAAGAGTGCAACCGAATCCCCAAGGAGGCACCTTTTGGGCGGCGCCCTAACGCATGAGCCGCCGACAGCCTCAGGCCATGCATGGCCGTCGGCGAAATCCCCGAGACGCTGCTACCCCAAAGAGTTGAGGCCGTGGCCCCCATTCTCTGTACAAGAGCCACATCGGCCCCAGCCTCCCTCAGTAATCGAAGTCGCTTCGAACGCGATCCAGCATCGATGAACCTCGCCCTCTGCACCCCGATTCGTCGTCGAGAACCAGTAGCCACATCTGTGCCTAAGTTGCGTGCGTGCTCGACCCGAGAAGACGCTGGCAGACACCGAGCTCCAGCAACATGCGCTTGGACTTCACGCGTGCACGTGTACTTCGTTTTCTTGATGTTCACAGGCATGTGAAGCTCCTCCAAGCACGAGAAAAGCTGGCCAACTGCACCTGCAAGCACCTGCGCCACCTAAACTGGACGCCCACACGCCTGAAGCGCCACATCATCTACCACATTGCGGATGACTAGATTCGGACGACCTTGCTGCGCGAGCAGGAGAGGTCGGAGCAGAAGTAACTTTGCCAGGGTTGTCGCCCCCGAGCATCCAGCCACCACAGCTGCATTCGCCAAATAAACCGACGAAGTTGCTCCTCCATACATGGGAGCCTTATAACCAGCATAGATCGAACAGTGCCCTCTGAGGACCTTGAGTGGGAACCTATACTGGAGCCCAGCAGCTCTAAGATCAATATGCCTGATGTGCTCGTAAAAGCGGCTCAAGTCTACCAAGACAGACCCACTCTGGAAACCGACCTCTCCGCAAAAGCTTCCCAAGAGATTGTGGACCCAACCCGCCCTCTCACACGTGCTGTGGGTGCCCGTGCCCTAATAGAAGACCTCTGCTGGGAGGAGGAGGAGGAGGAGGAGGAGGAGGAGGAGGAGGAGGAGGAGGAGGAGGAGGAG
>CAUYUJ010009191.1:170443-182943 GCA_963575745.1 Prorocentrum cordatum
TCGTTCCCCTAATCGTGGCTCCATAGGGTATGGAGCCACGATCTTCGTGATGGGTGGAGCTCCCTATGGACCATGGGAGGCTCCACCGAAGGCCCCAGTGGCTGCGTTCGCATGGCGGCACCGCACCAATTTCGGTACACCTTTCATGAGGATCGTGGCTCCATGGGGAGCTCCACCGAAGGCCCCAGTGGTTGCGTTCGCATGGCGGCACCGCGCTAATGTCGGCACACACTTCACGAGGATCGTGGCAACGTTCGCACGGCACGGTGGGCCCATTTCGGCACACCGTTCACACGCTTCATGGCCCCATCAAGAGATCCACCGAAGGCGATACTCATAACGACGGTACTCGCAACTGAATATGGATGGATCCTTCGCTAGGTTAATTTGTATGTGTGTTTGCATTGCTTAGTGCAGCTTTGCACTGCTTTCCACTGCTTTGTATTGCTTTGCGATGCTTTGCGTTAATTCGAATTGCGTTGCATTGCTTTGCATGGGTTAGCATTGTTTTACATTGTTGTGATTTGCTTTGCATTGTTTTGCATTGAGGTGTATTGCTTTTCATTGCTTTGCATTGCTTTGCATTAGTTCGCATTGCTTTGCATTGTGTTGCATTGTGATGCATTGCTTTGCATCGCTTGGCATTGCTTTGCATGGCTTTGCAGAGTTTTGCACTGCTCGGCACTGCTTTGCGCTGCTTCGTATTGCTCTGCACTGACTTGCACTGCCTTGCACTGTTTTTTTGCTTGGCATGGCTTAGCATTATTTTGCATTGTTTGGCACTGCTTTGCGTTGCCCGGCATTTCTCTGCATTGTTTTGTATTATTGTGCATTGCTCTGCGTTGCTTTGCATTGCTTTGCATTGTTTTGCATTGCTTTGCATTGCTTTGCATTGCTTTGCATTGCTCTGCATCGCATTGCATTGCTTTGCATTGCTTTGCATTGCTGTGCGCCACATCGATTTTACCACACGGATTGCACCAACGATATTGCATTATTTTGATTGCACCACCTAGAACATAACGCATAGGCTTCAAGAAATTACTGTCTGGGGTTCGCACGCTAACACTACATTCTGGCGACCATATCGGCGGCACGACCGCTGCGACATGGTCATCATATTGCTAGCTCATGTTTCGTCTCACCTCTTGGCGTCATCAACACGTCTCGCCCATGGCCTATGCATCGGGAGGTCAGGATCTACAGTTGAGCTTGATCAGTAGGTCGACCATGCCAAATCGAGGGTACCCTTGTGTCCTGCCGATCCCGACCCATGCAAACCGCATTCCTTAGGTATTCTGGGGCCATGCTACCGTCGGATGAGTATTGTGTCCTCTCGCGTGTCCTCTCCAATCAAGCCTGACTGTATCTGTACCATGGCCCACAGGAAAGCTCACTCAGATGCGCCAGCAGTGCTGTAAGCTTTCGGTGATACTGCCGCTCCTTCGCAGTTTGAGATCCCTCCTCGCTCCTCGCTCACTCCCTCCCTCTTCCCTGCTCCCTCCTCCCTGTTCCCTCCTTCCCTCTCTCTCTTCCCCCTCCCTCCCTCCCTGCTCCTTCCCCCTGCGCGCACGCTGCTAGGCTGAGAATACCTTTCGCTCGCCCAATCCCTGCTTCCCTCCCTCCCTCCCTCCCTCCCTCCCTCCCTCCTCCTCCTCCTCCTCCTGCTGCTGCTGCTCCTCCTCCTCCTCCTCCTCCTCCTCCCTTGACCTTCCTCCTCCCGCCTCATGGCCAGGCAAGCTCCTGATGTCCATAGCGGAGCTGCACGAAGCGGAGCGGCTGCAGCCGAAGCAGGTGAAGGCCGGCGTGCTTCCAGGGAGGTGGCCAGCAGCGAGCGAGGGGGGACTAGCGCCTAATGACGGCACGATGATTGTGCCTGCGCATCCTCTTCCCTCCTCTCTCGCGCTGGGGTTTGGAAGATGCCCTGCTGCGCGGGGGACAGGGTCAGCGGGGTCAGCCTGGTACGAGACCCCTCCCTATCAGAGTGTGTGTGTGTGTGTGTGTTTTAGACTGGGTAGGGGTTTGGAAGGGGGGGGGCGAGGGCGCACCTTTTTGAGAAGACCGCCCACTTCTGAGGCGCCTACCCCTCAAGCTGATCCCCCGAACTCGCCCCCAACGGGCGCCCGTGGGCCTGATCATTTGGGACAGGGCGACGATCGAGCGGCAAAAGAGCCCAGAGGGTACATATGATACGCAGGAGAAGGATGAGGGCCCGGAGCAGCAGGAGGAGAACACGGAGCAGGAAGGGCGTGGTGAGGGAGGGAGGAGATGGGGGGGGAGTGAGTCAGGGAGGGGGGATGGTCTCCTGATCTTGAGGGCACACTGCAAGCTGCACTGTAGGCATGTCTGTGTGGGAGCGGGGCGAGCAGGAAGAGCCCGGCTCAGACAAGGGCCGCGGGCCGCCAAGGATTTTTACAAGCGTGCCAGCGAGATGTTCGAGCTGGACGACCACGGCAAGTCCAATTTCACTAAGTGCAACCTCAAGGTGGCCGAGTACGCTGCCAAGGATGGCCCGTGGGTGCTGGTCCAATTTCGAAGTGCGGTTGTCTGACGGGCTTGTGCAGGAGGCCGAGAAGTGCGCTTCGCGCTGCGGTTGGGCTTCTGGGTCTCGAGGTCGCTACGTTCCCCTGTGTCAGTTGTGTCAGTCTGCCAGTTTTGCACCACTCAATCCGATTGAAACTGATGCTTTTTTTTCTCCCTCTTTCCTCTCCATCTTCCCGAGCCGTTCTGGCTCAGGCCTTTCTGAGCTTGGCCCCGCGACCTTCAGAACGGCACTGCACGACTGAGTTTGTTTTGGTATCGGAAAACATGTTTCAGAGAATGGCGCAATGCCTGCGGCCTCGTGGACGGAGTCTCGTCCCCCGTACCGCAGACAAATGCGGCGCTGTGGCTGCGGTTGCGCCAGAACTCTCACGAGCTGATGACTGTGCAAGCACTGCAAGCAGGTCTGGTCCTCCAAGACGTGCAAGCTGGTCAATCCGCCTCGCCATCTTGCTGACTGGTGCTGACGTCGAGGTGGTGTGAGCGAGGGAAGAGGATATGATGGAGGGATCGGAGGTGAGGGGGTGAGATCGCAGTGAAACGGAGAGCCTCCCACTGGGAAAACGGTTTCGGTTTCGTGTTCGTGTCGTGCGTGTGGGCGAGATGAAGCTGCGTGGGCGGGCGAGAGGAATGGACCCTCCTCTGGCTAGGGCGCCGCCGGGCCAAAAGACAAAAGAAAGGGGGGTTTGTCCGGCGGTGGCCCGGGGTGTCCCGCCGTGGTGTCCCGCCGGTACCCCGTTGGTGTCCCGTCAGTGTCCCATCGGTGTTCCGTCGGTGTCCCGTCGGTGCGTCGGTGTCCCGTCGGTGTCCCGTCGGTATCCCGTCGGTGTCCCGTAGTGAGATCTATAGCTAGTGAGATCGATAGTGAGATCGATATTGAGATCGATAGTGAGATCGATTATTGAGGTCGACAGTGTGATCGATAGTGAGATCGATCGTGATATTGATGGTCAGATCGACAGTATGATCGATCGTGATATCGATAGTGACATCGACAGTGAATTCGATAATGATATCAATAGTGAGACCGATAGCGAGATCGATAATGGGAGGGATAGTGAGATCGATAGTGAGATCGATAGTGAGATCGATAGTGAGAGCGAGAGTGAGATCGACGGTGAGATCGATAGTGGGATCGATAGGAAAGAGCGCGTTCTGTGGTCGCTTGGAGGGGTGGGGGGGGCGGTTGAAACCGGCTCCCCCCCCCCCTGGATGGAGGGGGGGGGACGTAGGAACCCCTCCTCCCCCCTTGACGGAGGGGGGGGGTTCGAACCCCCCCTCCCTCCCCCATTTCCTCCTCCCCTACTTCCCCTCCTCTCCTCGGGCCGGCGCTTGCGTCGGCGGCGGCTGGCGGCGGCGGCGGGGACGACCATTTCCTTTTCTGGGCCGGCGCCCGCGCCTGCGGCGGCGGGCGGCGGCGGCGGGGAGCGTCGACGAGGACGACGGTGGTGGTGGTGGTGGTGGTGGTGGGTTGTGGTGGTGTGGTGGAGGTGGTGGCGGTTTGGTGGTGGTGGTGGTGTGTGGTGGTCTGTTGTGTGGTGGTGGTGGTTGTGGGGTGGGTGGTGTGTGTGGTTTTGTGGTGGTGTTGTGGTGGTTTGTGGTGGTGGTGTTGTGGGTTGTGGTGTGGTGTGGAGGTGGTGGCGGTGTGGTGGTGGTGGTGGTGGTGGTCTGTTGTGGTGGTGGTGGTGGTTGTGGTGGTTGTGGTGGTGGTGGTGGTGTGGTGGTGGTGGTTTGGTGGTGTAGTGTGGTGGTGTTTGGGTGGTGGTGGTGGTGGTTGTGGTGGTGGTGGTTTGGTGGCGGTGTGGTGGTGGTTTGTGGTGGTGGTGGTGTTGGTGGTGGTGGGTTGTGGTGGTGGCGGTGGTTTGTGGAGGTGGTGCTGGTGGTGGTGGTGGTTGTTTGTGGTGGTGGCGGTGGGTTGTGCTGCTAGTAGTGGTGGTGGTTGTGGCGATGGTGGTGGTGGTGGTGTGGTAGATTGTGTTGGTGGTAGTGGTGGTGGGTTTTTGTGGTGGTGGTGGTGATGGTGATGGTGAGTTGTGGTGGTGATGGTTGTGGTGGTGTGGTGGTGGTGGTGGTGGTGCTGGTTTGTGGTGGTGGTGGGTTGTGGTGGTGGCGGTGGTTTGTGGACGTGGTGCTGGTGGTGGTGGTGGTGGCGGTGGTAGTGTGGTGGTTTGTGGTGGTGGCGGTGGGCTGAGCTGTTAGTAGTGGTGGTGGTTGTGGCGGTGGTGGTGGTGGTGGTGGTGCGGTAGATTGTGGTGGTGGTGGTAGTGGTGGTGGTTTGTGGTGGTGGTGGTGGTGGTGGTGGTGGTTGTGTGGTGAGTTGGTGGTGGTGGTTGTGCTGATGGTGGTGGCTGTGGTGGTGGTGGTGGTTGTGTGGTGGGTTGGTGGTGGTGGTGGTGGTGGGTTGAGGCGGTGGTAGTGGTGGTAGTGCTGGCGGTGGCGGTAGTGGTGGTAATCGTCGCTGCGTCTCCGCCGTCGCCGGCGTCAGCGCCGGCGCTGCTGGACGCCGCCAGCGCCGGCGCCGGCGCCATGGGGAGGGGGGTTGAAACCCCCTCCCCCTCCCGGTGCCGGGGAGGGGGGAGCGGGGGGGGGTTCGAGCCCCCTCCCCTTTGGGCTGCCTCTGGTCATCGTCGCTGCGTCCCCGCCGTCGGCGATGCTGTCGGCCGCCAGCGCCGGCACCAGCGCCAGGGGGGTGTGGGGGGTTTCGGGAGGGGTGGGGTTTGGGGGGGAGGGGAGCCCCCCTGGTTTTGATCGACGGCGCCGAGTGTTGAGGGGGGGGGGCCCACCCGGCGGAGGCGGAGGCGGAAGCGGAGGCGGCGGCGGCGGTGGCGGCGGCGGCGGCGGCGGAGGAGGAGGAGGAGGAGGAGGAGGAGGAGGCGGAGGCGGAGGCGGAGGCGGAGGCGGAGGCGGAAGCGGGGCCAAATTCGATCTTATCGATCCGATTCGATTTCGATGGCTTCTGGCCCATTCCGATTCGATTCCGCTATTCCGACGGTCCGATGCGGCCCGATGCTTGTGGCGCTGTTCAGCATCCCTGCGCTGCCGTGAGGCTCAGGGGGAGGGGGAGCGTCGTCCTCCAACCACGCCCACTCCTCGCCGATCGGGGGCCTGGGGCCCTTCCCCGCCCTGGAGCGTGCGGCTTCGCTGTCGGGGGCCTCTCGCTGATCTATCGGCGATGGGGCGCCGATTCCAGATGTGCAGGGGCATGCGGCATGCGGTGTGGGAGGCAGGCCTTCCTTTTAGACGCTGTCCGGTGTAGGTGGGCAGTGGCAATCGCGTCTGTTTGGGCCTCGTTTGCTGCTGTTGCTGTTGCCAGGCAACCTAGACATCCGACGTCTCGATTTTTCGACACTGACCCCCGACCTCCCCACCACTACCCCGGGACCGGTTTTGTATCCCGAGTCGTTTTTCGACGATCCCGGGGCCAGGTCCCGAGAGGCCGAAAACGACGAAAACTACCGTCGCGATTTTTCCGAGATGCCCGATGTCTAGAAATGTGTCAGGGATCACTGGTCCTAAACATACCCTTACCCGGAGTCGGCCTGGGTGAAAGAAACCGTCCGCTGGATTGGGCGCTTGCCACTGCGCCCGATCAGCTTGCCGCGTGCGCGCTGTTTCAGCATCCGCGCGTCAGGACGCAACGACACGCTGAACGACTGGTTGTTTGATTGCAGCGACATGCCCTGTGTTGCGTCAGGGACGTCTGGGGGCATCGGGGGTGTCCGCGGGGTTTAGAACAGCATTGGAGTGGTTGTGCCTGTCCCATGTGGGGACAGGCACCACCGCTCCGTTGCGTTTGGGCCTGCTTGCAGGAGCGTCGTTGCAATCTCACGCTCCCCCGGGGGCCGCTGCGGCCGCGTTCGGGAGCGCTCTCGGGGGCCGCGCGTGCGCCCGCGAGCGATTTCGACCAAACGCCACCTCGACTACGTGCGGGTGCGTGTCCGGGGACACCATCAATGCGCGTCGGCGACTTTGCCCCCCGACACGTACCTGGACCTAGCTGGGGTGACGCCGGGCGGGTTTTCCAGGGACAAGCCCTTGGCGACCGCGCCTGGCGTTCGGGGCCCCAGGCGTTTGGGGCGAACGCAGGGTTGGAGCGGCGCCCGCCCAGAACACCCAGGACGCATTTTGCGCGTCGAGCCTCAAACGTTTGAATGCGCGCCTTTGTGGGCGAACTTCCGAACGAGCTACTCTAGCCCGAGAGCGACCAATGCGTGGTCGGCCATTCTGCCGATTGGGACGCGCGCGCCTTCGGTGCCAGCGGATGCCTGGAGAAGACAGCGTCCTGTAATTTTCCATGGGCCGTCGCATCTGCATTTGTGCAACCGCCGTCGGCTGCGGCGTGTCGCTCCCCCCGCCCCTTGCCACCCCGCCTGGGTGAGGGTACGGGTATCTTTCGCGTTCGAGAAGGGAGTACGCAAACGCGAAGCCCTTCGGCTAACAACATAACGTCCCGCCGCCGCACAGCCGCGCAGGACGGCGAGCTGGACGAGGCCATCCGGATATTCGAATTCGAGGGAGAGAAGGCGCCGCCTCTTCCTCCTCCTCGTCCTCCTCCTCGTCCTCCTCTTCCTCCTCCTCCTCCTCCTCGTCCTCGCCCTCCCTGCCCTCACTCCATTCCCTGTCCTTATAAACAATTCCATTCCTTTTTCCTTCTCCTATATATATATCCTTTCCCTTGTCCTTTCTCATTGTCCTCACTCCATTCCTTGGGCTCCCTCCTTGTTGTCATCCTCCTCCTCCATTCCCTTTCTTTATAAATAATTTCTCCCTGTCGCATCCCGAGGCCGGTCGAAAAATGGCGGGCCTAGCGTTTCGCCTGAGAGCTCTTCACCATGTGCGATCTTGACGTTTCGCAAATGGAAGGCGGGTGGTTTTCACTTGGCAACCGTTTCACAGGTGGAGAGCGGGTGGTTTCTAACATGTGCTTCTCGCTGCAGCGCCGCGCGCATTCGGCTTAACCACATGCAGACCTTTTTCGAATTTAAGTCGGGCCGTTTTCGAAATGCGGCTCTCGCCTTAGCGCCGCGCGCACTCGTCTTAACAAGTTGCACTAGTTTCGCGGATTGACTGGGGCGGTTTTCAAAATGTGACTCTCGCCTTAGTGCCTCGCGCATTCGTCTCAAACAAGTTTCAATAGTTTCAGGGATTGAGGGCGGGCCGTATTCGAACTGTGGCTGTCGGGTACGCGCCGCGCGCGCTCGTCCTTCAGATTTGCAAGAGCTTCACGGATTGAGTTTTTTGTTGTAAAAATGTGGTTATAGTTTTTGTTAATATATATATACATATATATATATATATATATATATATATATATATATATATATATAAAAATAAACGCGGCGCACATTCCTTTTGAATTCGTGCATCAATTTCACGGATTCGCATGGTTAACGCACCAGAAGTGTGTTTTTTTATATAAAAATCAGGGTTGTCAAGGCGCAGCAGTTATGTTAATTCGCGGTGTTGAAGTCCCAGGAGTTGTGATTTGCCACGGTTCAGGATCGTCACGCCGTAACAGTCAGTTTGATTTGCGACGGTGGATTCCCGAAAATGGTGTTTTGGCACGCTTCAGGATCTTCAAACGGTTGTCTTCCAACGGGGCACTTCCCTTAGTGGAAATGAGTTCTTGTAACCTTCATTCACTGCAGAGAGAGCTTGGAGGGAGGATGTATTCCAACGCCGTTGACGAGTCCTGGGTTTACACTGGTCATTCCTCCTCCTCCTCCTTTTCCTCCTCCCTCCTCGTGCCACATCGTGGTTACCGGCTGATTCCACCAAATTGTTACCCTTCGTTTTCCCTCATTGTCCTCACTCCCCATCGTCTCTTTCCTCTCCTCTCTCTGCCTCCTCATCCCTCCCTCCATCCTCTCTCCCTCCCTGCACCCTCCTTCCTTCCCTCCCTCCGTCCCTCCCTGCCCCTCCTCCTCCTCCTCCTCCTCCGTCCCGAGGAACCACCTTGCCGGAGACCCTAGGCACGAAGGGTCGGGTGGGAGAGGTTAGGGTGGTACGGTCGAAGCACAATCCTCCCCCCAGCTTGTGTGCACAGGCCACCCTACCACCCGATGCAAACGGTTCGGCCAAACATTTCCAACCTGTCGAAGTCCAGGATCGACCATGTTGGAAAGGGGTAGGGGGAGTTTGACCCCATTGCCCACACCAGGGGCATTGATCCCCTGGTCAGGGGGGTGGTTAGGGCACTTCCCCCTTGGCCCTGAGAGACCCCCACTCGTGGGATAACCACCCCGAGGTGCGCCGCTGAGGTGCCCGGACCAGGGGCGCTGCCCCACAGGTCAGGGGGGTCGTTAGGGCTGTTCCCCTTTGGCCCTAAGAGACCCCCCCCTATCAGGGGCCCCCCCGACCCGGACCTACGAGGGCCTCTTTCTTGTGCGGAGGTGCGCCGCGGAGGCGCCTGGACAAAGGGCGCTGCCCCACAGGTCAGGGGGGGGTCGTTAGGGCTGTTCCCGCTTGGCCCTAAGAGGCACTCCATTGGTGGGATTTGTTGCCTTGTGGCCCTAAGGTACCCATTGTTCGGGCCCCCCCGCCCCAGGCCTCCGAGTACCCTTATTCTGTTGAGTAGGTGCGCCGCGTTGGCGCCTGGACCAGGGGCGCTGCCTCACAGGTCAGGGGGGGTCGTTAGGGCTGTTCCCTCTTGGGCTTAAGAGGTCCTCCATTCGTGGGATCACCACCCCGAGGTGCGCCGCCGAGGCGCCCAGAGCAGGGGCGCTGCCCCCAGGTCAGGGAGGTCTTTAAGGGCTTTTCCCCCTTGGCCCTAAGAGACCCCCCATCAGGGGCCTTCGAGGGCCCCTACTCTGTTGAGGAGGTGCGCCGCGGAGGCGCCTGGACGAGGGGCGCTGCCCCACAGGTCAGGGGGGGTCGTAAGGGCTGTTCCCTCTTGGCGGCGCGCTCCGCGCGCCAGGGAGGGGGTCCAGCGCCGATCCGAGAAATCCGCGCGGTCCTCAGAGTTTTTGAATATTTTTTGATTATCTTCAATTTATCGTCCCAAATCCACCTGTAGGGGGACATGCCCGACCTAAGGCTATGGATGAGGTAGAAGAGCAACAGGCATCGGCCCGTGATGCCCCGGGTGCCGCGGCACCGGGGGCGCGGCCGCCCAGCCCGTCAAGACCCCAGGCCTCGCGACCGCTCCAGGCACCACTTGGACCCCCCCCCCCAGGGCTCGTTTCGATTCCTCTTGTTCGAACCGATTCGATTTCGGTGGCTCCCGATTCCGATTCGACTCGACGTCGGATTCCGATCCGAGCTCTGGTTTCGCAATGGGGACTTACTGGCCTGCCGATCTCCGTCGATCTGACTTTTCCCGGCTCGGCTGCCGATCTCCGCCGGTCCGGCTCGTTTCGATCGCCGATCCGACTCACCGATGAGATTCCAGGTTCTCCTGCCCCCTCACATCTGGCGTGATGGGCCTGTTTTCCACCACCACCACCATAAGTTGGAGGGGGAGGGGGTCCTCTTCGTCCTCCTCCTCCTCCTCCTCGTCGTCCTCCTCGTCCTCCTCCTCCACCTCCTTCCCCCCTCCAACTTATGATGCTGCTGGTGGAAAACAGGTCCATAATGGCGGGTCTTGTCACGTCTGCTGCACGTGATGCTTTAATCCTCGTTGAGGTTGCGACTGGTGATGTTTTGCTTGTGCTTGCGGCTGTCGCTGTGTCTGTTCGGACATCGACTCTGGTCGCAGCGCCGGGGATGGTAAGGCTCACGCACGTCTTGCACTGCGCTGCGAAAGTGCATGTGCGGTCGGTGTGAGTGTGGACCGCACCGGCCGTGGGCATGAGATGCGGCGAATCGTCAATATGTATGTTGTGTCGTATCGTCTTCCATGATCTATTGCAACGGTCTTCGCATCACCACTTGTTGCCCTCGCAACTTGCTGTACCAGACGTTTTGGGCAAATGCGAGATTCCGTCGAAGCACCCATGCGCAGAAGTATTCGCTTTGTTTTATGCCGAGGCTGTTCCTACCGTTATTATTTGCTGTCGATGTGTTGTTGTTTGCGTTGCGGCAGCTGCTGATGTTACGGTCGTGCTAGTAGTTCTTGGTGTCGTTGCCGTCGTGCTTGTAATTGTTGGTGTCGTTGCCGTCGTTTTTGCTGATTGGCCAGAGATTCTGAACGCAGCATCGGGGCATTTTTCACTGCGATCCGAAAGCGCACGTGCGGTCGTGTGGAGCAAGCCGCCCGTGGGTCGGGTGTGTGGCGAAATTTCAATATTCCTGCGGTGCCTCGCTGTGCTGCATGGCATAGCGCAAATGTATGCTTATTACCACGTGTTGTCCTCGATATTCGCTGTATTAGCACTTCCCCGCGATCGCGGAACTTATTTGAGACAGCAGTGCGCAGGGGCACCCGCTCTGTTCAGGTCGGGGGCTGCTCGTGTCATTGCTTGTGATGCTGATGTGTTATTGTCGGTGTTGCAGCAGCTGCTGATCTTGCGGTCGTGCTGGTGGTTGTTGGTTTCGGGGTTGGTGTAGTTGGTGATGATGATGATGATGATGCTGTTGTTGTTGCTGCTGCTGTTGTTGTTGCTGTTGTTGTTGTTGTTGTTGTTGCTGTTGTTGTTGCTGTTGTTGTTGTCGTTGTTGTTGAACTCTCACTTCTGAATAATAGTTATTGTTGATCACCCCTCAACAGTGCATACTGTTTTTTTCAATTGAAGTGCCCCTCCCGGCGCTCGCACCCTGTTTTTTTATCAGGGAAAGTTTTGAAGCTCAAACTGTGCCCCTGGCACAACAACAACGGCTCCCGCTTGAGACTTCCCCACAAATTAGCCAGGACCCCCGCTCCCGCCTGAGTCTTCCTCGCATTTTATTCAGGAGTTGCGCTCTCGCTTGGGACTTCTCACAATTTATTTAGAAATCGCTCTCTCGGCGCTCTGGAGTCGCGCTCTCGTTGGAGACGTGCTTGCAATTTACTCAAGAATAGCGCCCTTGCGTTGGAATTTCCCGCAATTTATTCAAGCTCCGCGCTCCCGACACTCGGGCGCTCAGGAGTCGCGCTCACGCCTATGACTCCCTCACACATTATTTAGGAATCGGGTGCAGCCCTTCGTTGCCCCCTCGCTGCCCTTCGTGGCCCCGTTGCAGCCTTCGTGGCCCCCTCGCTGCCCTTCGTGGCCCCGTTGCAGCCCCTCGTGGCCCCCTCGCTGCGCTTCGTGGCCCCATTGCAGCCCTTCTTGGCCCCCTCGCTGCGCTTCGTGTCCCCGTTGCAGCCCTTCGTGGCCCCCTCGCTGCGCTTCGTGGCCCCGTTGCAGCCTTTCGTGGCGCCCTTGCTGCCCGTCGTGGCCCCGTTGCAGCCTTTCGTGGCCCCGTCGCTGCCCTTCGTGGCCCCGTTGCAGCCCTTCGTGCCCCCCTCGCTGCCCTTCGTGGCCCCGTTGCAGCCCCTCGTGGCCCCCTCGCTGCGCTTCGTGGCCCCATGGCAGCCCTTCGTGGCCCCCTCGCTGCCCTTCGTGGTCCCAATTATGTATGCCCTTCGTGGCCCCCGCTCGTCCGCGCCCGTCGTGGCCCCATATGCATGCACTTCGTGGCCCCGCTGTCGCCCTTCGTGGCCCCCTCGCTGCCCTTCGTGGCCCCGTTGCTGCCCTCAGTGGCCCCGTCCTTGCCCTCCGCGGCCCAATATACGTATGCCCTTCGTTGCCCCTGCTCGTTCGCGCCCGTCGTGGCCGCCCCATGTGCATGCCCTTCGTGGCCCCGCTGTCGCCTTTTGTGGCCGCCTCGCTGTCCTACGTGGCCCCGTTGCTGCCCTCAGTGGCCCCGTCGTTGCCTTCCGTGGCCCTATTATCTGCCCTTCGTGGCCCCCGCTCGTTCGTGCTCTTCGTGGCCCCATACGCATTCCCTTCGTGTCCCCGCTGTCGCCCTTCGTGGACTACTTCGTGCCGTTCGTGGCCCTGCTGTCGTTCTCTCTCTCGCTCTCGCTTTCGCTCGTCGTCGTCGTCGTCGTCGTCGCC
>CAUYUJ010009191.1:187943-202943 GCA_963575745.1 Prorocentrum cordatum
CCTTGCCTCACCGCCGACAGCCCTCATCCCGACCAGGGCAATCCTGTCGTTCGATACTTCCTTGTGCTTTACCCTTCGCTGGGGCTCCACTGGCGGTCTCGCATCAGCGCAGCAAGGCGTGGGCATGTGCTTTCGAGGCGGGATATGTTGAAGTTCCTCGGAGGAGGTGTTTGCAGGACCTCATTGGGCGGGAGGTCTGGGAATGGGAATAACGGACCCCGCTATAGAACAAGAGTCCCCCATGATGTGGATGGTTATCATGATGGTCGCATGCTTCGTGTGGAAACATCGCGCATGAGGGTAGCATTATGGTTGTTGTCGTCGTCGTCGTCGTCGTCGTCGTCGTCGTCGTCGTCGTCGTTGTTGTTGTTGTTGTCGTTGTTGTTGTTGTTGTTGTTGTTGTTGTTGTTGTTGTTGCTGCTGTTGTTGTTGTTGTTGTTGTTTTGCTGTCGTTGTCTGTATGGCAGGGATTCTGAACGCAGCGCCAGGGATGATATGGCTCACACATCTTTCACTGCGCTCCGAAAGTGCATGTGTGGTCGCGTGGCGCAAACCGTCCGTGGACCTGAGAGGTGGCAGAATTTTAGTGTGTTTGTAGTGCCGTAGTGCGCTATTTGGTACACTGCAGAGGTTTCACCACGCGTTTGTTTCGCCGTCGGATGTCTTACAGTCAGCCCGCATAGTAAGGACGGGCAATATTCCCAAGGGTACCCTCACATCCGTGCCTCCTCGGTTCATCCTGAGCCACTTGTTGGCCGCGCCCCGCTCGAGAAGCTTCGAAGTGGGCGCCCAAGGCCCTTGCATCCTCATCGCGTGTCCGTGTGGTGCGGGTCGACTGGAGCACCTCTGGAAATTGCGCGGTTCCCTTGGGAGAGCAGTGCGCAGAGGTGCCCGCTCTGTTGGACGCCAGTGCGGTTCCTCTCGTTGCTGCTGCTGCCGATGTGCTGCTGCTGGTGTCGCAGCAGCTTCTGATGTTACGGTTGTGCTTGTGGTTGTTGTTGGTGCTGGTCGTGGCGTCACTATTGTTCATCCAGGTGTGCTGCCGCGCGATTCCGCCACCGCGCTCGGGCGGGCGCCCGGGGGGAGGCGCCAGGGGCGCGGGGGTGGTGGTGGTGGGGCGCCTTGTTGGGGAGAGGCCATGGGACACAGCCACATCCGCTTTTGTTTTTGGTATCGCTTTTGTCGCAAAGCCGAACACGCAGGGACTTAGTTGAACACATGCACGTATCTTGCGCTCGATGCGTCGGTGGGCCTTAGCTCTCTTGGTGTCGGCGCTGTTCTTCTCATGGTTGTTGCTGCTGACGTGTTATTGTCGATGTTGCGGCAGCTGCTGATGTTGCGTTTGTGCGTGTAGTTGTTGGTGTCGTTGCCGTCGTTAGTGCTTGATATGTCAGAGATTCTGAACGCAGCACTGGGACATTTTTCACTACGCTCCGGAAGCGCACGTGTGGTCGTGCGCCCTTTGGCGATCGCGAAATGATTGTACAGAAGTGTACGCTCTGTTGATGTCGGGGTTGTGTCTGTCATTGGTGTAGCTGCTGCTGATGTGTTGTTTTTTGGTGTTGATGGGTGTTGTTTTTTGGTGGCGCCGTTTGTTGTGATATGCCAGAGGTTCTGAGCGCAGCACCGGGGATGATAAGGCTTATGCATCTTTCACTGCGCTCCGAAAGCGCATGTGCGGTCGTGTGGAGCAACCCGCCCGTGGACCTGAGGTGTGGCGACACGTCAATACGTCTGCGGTGTTGCAGAACTCTTCGTGTCAGTATCGCTTCTCTTTTTAACCAAGCAAGGTCTCTAGCGTCGCTGGCGTGTTTACGCTCATGTTGAACGGGCCACCGATTGTGGCCACGACAAGCATAGGGCCAAAGTCAGGTGACTCTGGTCAGCATTACGTGTTTTTTTGATATTTGAGTCCGAGGCTTCGATTTTAGTCAGGCGTCTTGTTGTCCTTGGAGATAGAATGCATGGCCTGTGCGCCCCGTCGTGAGTTGCTCTGATCATCGGGCAGCAAGTTTCGATAGTTTCGTTTTGTCTGCTACATGGAGACGTTCTGTCGCAGCTGTCGTGTCTGCAATGTGATGCTGGACGTGTCAACGAGTGCTTGTAACTGGTAAGCGTGCAAGTGAAGCTGGTTGGCTCTAGTCAGCGAGGTGTAGATCTATGATATTGAGTTTAGCTTTTCGTTGCCATCGTGTAGTGGCATGCCAGATCTTGGATACGACAAATTGTGAGGTTGCGCAGAGATGGGGTGCTCGTCCCTTCTTTGTCGAAGCAAGCGCAGTGCCTAGTGTGATTGGTGTTTCCTTGAGCTCATGTTTAATGAGCCAGTGGTTGTGATCATGACATGCATAGCTGAAGCCAGGCGACTATGGCAAGGATTGTGTTTTTTTCTACATTTGAGTCTGAGGATCCGACTCTTGTGAGGCTCTTTTATTTGTCCTTAGAGGTGGAGTGCACCCTTTGTGTGTCGTGTCGAAGATTGCTCGGTTACTCTACTGGGGATTTTGGCTCGGCTCCTTCTGTTGGATACATCGAGACGTTCTGTCGCAGCGTGCGTGTCAACAGGGTCTCGTTGAACGTGCCGATGGTTGTTGTCATGACAATCATATCGCTGAAGCCAACTGACTCTGGCTAGCGAGGTGTACATCTTTGCTCTTTGAGTTTGAGGCTCTCATCACGCCTTGTACCTCAAGCGAGGTGTCTAGCGTAGCTGGCTGGCGTGTGTATGAGCTAATGTTGCATTGGATGGGCCAATGATTGTGATCAAGACAAGCATATCGCCGACGCCAGGTGACTCTGGCCAGCATTGTGTGGACTTTTGATCTTTGAGTCTGAGGCTCCGACTCTTGTCAGGCATCGTTTGTGTGCCGTGTCGGAAAATGCTCTGTTGCTCGAGTTGCGGAGTTTGGTTCGGATCCTTCTTTTGATTATATTGAGGCGTTCTTTTGCAGCATGCGTGTCCTGTCACGCTGAACGTGTCATCAGCTGTTGCTGGATGGTTCTGGCCAACATTGTGTGGACTTCAGATCTTTGAGTCCGAGGCTCCGACTCTTGTCGGTCGCTTTGTTTTCCTTAGAGGTGGAGTGCATCGAGTGTGTGCCTTGCTCAGTTCTTTCTCGCGGCTTAATTTGAGACGTTTTGTCGCAGCGTGCGTGTCCGCATTGTCACGTTTAACGTGCCAAGGATGGTAATTACGACAAACATAAAACTAAAGCTTGGTGACTCTGGCTAGCAAGCTGTAGACCTTTGATCTTTGAGTCTGAGGATTCAGGCGCTGTGCGCCATTCAAGGGTTAACGGTGTACGTGACTTTTTCGCGTGTAGTGGAATGCTGTCTTTCCTACCCTGCAGGTGCGGAGGTTGCGTAGGCAATATACCTTTTTGGTCAACAACCAGGCAGGGTGATTACCGTCGCTGGTGCTCCTTTGAGGGGTGAGCTAATGATCGTGACCACGACGAGCATACAGCTGAGGTTGGGTGGCTTTGGCCAGTATTGTGTGGGCTGTCGATCTTTCAGTCGTATACTCTGATTTTGTTAGGTGCTTTGTGTGCCTTGGAGACAGTGCATCACATGTGCACCGTGTCGTATATCGTCATGTTGCTCAAGTAGTTCAGCTGCTCTTTCTTTGGATGCATTGGGACTTCTGTCGCATTGTGCGGGTCCGCACTGTCACGTTGAGCGCGCCAATTTTGTGGTTACGGCAAGCATATAACTGAAGCTGGGTGGCTCTGGCTAGCAAGGTGTAGACCTTTGATCATTGAGTCTTAGGCTTCCATCAGACGTTGTGCGCTTTTCTTGGATCAAGTGTATCAGCGTTTGTTTAGTGTAGTGTTGTGCCTAATCGTTGCATGCAAATGCAGATTTAGGCTTGGTCTTGTGAAACCAAGTAAGGTGATGAGTGTCGCTGGTGTTTCTTTGAGCTCAGTTTGGATGCACCAATTGTCATGGCAACTACATTGACGCAGCTGACGCCGGATGGCTCTGGCCAGTATTGTGTGGACCGTCGATATGTGAGTCGCATGCTCTCACGTTGAACGTGCCAAGGATTGTAATCACGACAAGCATATAACTGAAGCCGGGTTACTCTGGCTAGCGAGGTGTATACTTTTGATTTTTGAGTTTGAGGCTCCCGTCAGGCGTTGTGTTCCAGCGAGGTGTCTTGCGTCGCTGGTGTTTCTTTGAGTCTATGTTGGATGAGCCAATGATTGCGATCAAGACAAGCATATAGCCGAAGCCGGGTGACTCTGGCCAGCGTTGTGTGGACCTCTGATCTTTGAGTCTGAGGCTCCGACTCTTGTCAGGCGCTTTGTTTTCCTTCGAGGTGGAGTGCATCGAGTGTGTGCCGTGCCGTGACTTTCTCTGTTGCTCGAGTGGGGAATTCGGCTCAATTCTTTGTTGTCAGCGTGCGTGCCCGCACTGTCACTTTAAACGTGTCAAGGATTGTGATCACGATAAGCATATAACTGAAGCTGGGTGACTCTGGCTAGCAAGGTGTAGACCTTTGATCTTTGAGTCTGAGGCTCCCGTCAGGCGTTGTGCCCCCAGCGAGGTGTCTTGCGTCGCTGGTGTTTCTTTGAGCCCGTGTTGATGGGCCAATGATTGTGATGAAGACAAGCATATCGCCGAAGCCGGGTGACTCTGGCCAGCGTCGTGTGGACTTCTGATCTTTGAGTCTGAGTCTCCGACTCTTGTCAGGCGCTTCGTTTTCTTTCGAGGTGGTGTGCATCGAGTGTGTGCCGTGTCGTGACTTTCTCTGTTGCTCGAGTGGGGAGTTCGGCTCAGTTCTTTGTCGCGGCTTAATTTGAGACGTTCTGTCGCAGCGTGCGTGCCCGTACTGTCACGTTGAACGTGCCAAGAATTGTGATCATGACAAGCATATAACTGAAGCTTGGTGACTCTGGCTAGCAAGGTGTAGACCTTTGATCTTTGAGTCTGAGGCTCCCGTCAGGCGTTGTGCCCCCAGCGAGGTGTCTTGCGTCGCTGGTGTTTCTTTGAGCCTATGTTGGATGGGCCAATGATTGTGATCAAGACAAGCATATAGCCGAAGCCGGGTGACTCTGGCCAGCGTTGTGTGGACTTCTGATCTTTGAGTCTGAGGCTCCGACTCTTGTCAGGCGCTTTGTTTTCCTTCCAGGTGCAGTGCATCGAGTGTGTGCCGTGTCGTGACTTTCTCTGTTGCTCGAGTGGGGAGTTCGGCTCAGTTCTTTCTTTCGGCTAAATTTGAGACGTTCTGTCGCAGCGTGCGTGCCCGTACTGTCACGTTGAACGTGCCAAGGGTTGTGATCAGGACAAGCATATAACTGAAGCTTGGTGACTCTGGCTAGCGAGGTGTAGACCTTTGATCGTTGAGTCTGAGGCTCCCGTCAGGCGTTGTGCCCCCAGCGAGGTGTCTTGCGTCGCTGGTGTTTCTTTGAGCCCGTGTTGGATGAGCCAATGATTGTGACCAAGACAAGCATATAGCCGAAGCCGGGTGACTCTGGCCAGCGTTGTGTGGACCTCTGATCTTTGAGTCTGAGGCTCTGACTCTTGTCCGGCGCTTTGTTTTCCTTCGAGGTGGAGTGCATCGAGTGTGTACCGTGTCGTGAATTTCTCTGTTGCTCGAGTGGTGAGTTCGGCTCAGTACTTTCTCGCGGCTTAATTTGAGACGTTACGTTCTGTCGCAGCGTGTGTGCCCGTACTGTCACGTTGAACGTGCCAAGGATTGTGACCACGACAAGCATATAGCCGAAGCTGGGTGACTCTGGCTAGCAAGGTGTAGACCTTTGATCTTTGAGTCTGAGGCTCCCGTCAGGCGTTGTGCCCCCAGCGAGGTGTCTTGCGTCGCTGGTGTTTCTTTGAGCCCATGTTGGATGGGCCAATGATTGTGATCAAGGCAAGCATATCGCCGAAGCCGGGTGAATCTTGCCAGCGTTGCGTGGACTTCTGATTTTTGAGTCTGAGTCTCTGACTCTTGTCAGGCGCTTTGTTTTCCTTCGAGGTGGAGTGCATCGAGTGTGTACCGTGTCGTGAATTTCTCTGTTGCTAGAGTTGTTCTGTCGCAGCGTGCGTGCCTGTACTGTCAAGCTGAACGTGCCAAGGATTGTGATCATGACAAGCATATAACTGAAGCTTGGTGACTCTGGCTAGCAAGGTGTAGACCTTTGATCTTTGAGTCTGAGGCTCCCGTCAGGCGTTGTGCCCCCAGCGAGGTGTCTTGCGTCGCTGGTGTTTCTTTGAGCACATGTTGGATGAGCCAATGATTGTGACCAAGACAAGCATATAGCCGAAGCCGGGTGACTCTGGCCAGCGTTGTGTGGACCTCTGATCTTTGAGTCTGAGGCTCCGACTCTTGTCAGGCGCTTTGTTTCCATTCGAGGTGGAGTGCATCGATTGTGTGTACCGTGTCGTGACTTTCTCCTCTCTTGCTCGAGTGGGGAGTTCGGCTCAGTTCTTTGTCGCGGCTTAATTTGAGACGTTCTGTCGCAGCGTGCGTGCCCGTACTGTCACGTTGAACGTGCCAAGGATTGTGATCATGACAAGCATATAACTGAAGCTTGGTGACTCTGGCTAGCAAGGTGTAGACCTTTGATCTTTGAGTCTGAGGCTCCCGTCAGGCGTTGTGCCCCCAGCGAGGTGTCTTGCGTCGCTGGTGTTTCTTTGAGCCCATGTTGGATGAGCCAATGATTGTGACCAAGACAAGCATATAGCCGAAGCCGGGTGACTCTGGCCAGCGTTGTGTGGACTTCTGATCTTTGAGTCTGAGGCTCTGACTCTTGTCAGGCGCTTCGTTTTCTTTCGAGGTGGTGTGCATCGAGTGTGTGCCGTGTCGTGACTTTCTCTGTTGCTCGAGTGGGGAGTTCGGTTCAGTTCTTCCTCTCGGCTAAACTTGAGACGTTCTGTCGCAGCGTGTGTGCCCGTACTGTCACGTTGAACGTGCCAAGGATTGTGATCATGACAAGCATATAACTGAAGCTTGGTGACTCGGGCTAGCAAGGTGTAGACCTTTGATCTTTGAGTCTGAGGCTCCCGTCAGGCGTTGTGCCCCCAGCGAGGTGTCTTGCGTTGCTGGTGTTTCTTTGAGCCCATGTTGGATGAGCCAATGATTGTGACCAAGACATGCATATAGCCGAAGCCGGGTGACTCTGGCCAGCGTTGTGGGACCTCTGATCTTTGAGTCTGAGGCGCCGACTCTTGTCAGGCGCTTGCATTCATTCGAGGTGGAGTGCATCGAGTGTGTACCGTGCCGTGACTTTCTCCTCTCTTGTTCGAGTGGGGAGTTCGGCTCAGTTCTTTCTCGTGGCATAATTTGAGACGTTCTGTCGCAGCGTGCGTGCCCGTACTTTCACGTTGAACGTGTCAAGGATTGTGATCACGACAAGCATATAGCTGAAGCTGGGTGACTCTGGCTAGCAAGGTGTAGACTTTTGATCTTTGAGTCTGAGGCTCCCGTCAGGCGTTGTGCCCCCAGCGAGGTATCTTGCGTCGCTGGTGTTTCTTTGAGCCCATGTTGGATGAGCCAATGATTGTGATCAAGACAAGCATATAGCCGAAGCCGGGTGACTCTGGCCAGCGTTGTGTGGACCTCTGATCTTTGAGTCTGAGGCTCCGACTCTTGTCAGGCGCTTAGTTTTCATTCGAGGTGGAGTGCATCGAGTGTGTACCGTGTCGTGATTTTCTCCTCTCTTGCTCGAGCGGGGAGTTCGGCTCAGTTCTTTCTCGTGGCTTAACTTGAGACGTTCTGTCGCAGCGTGCGTGCCTGTGCCAAGGATTGTGATCACGAAAAGCATATAACTGAAGCCGGGTGACTCTGGCTAGCAAGTTGTAGACCTTTGATCTTTGAGTCTGAGGTTCAGGCGTTGTTTGTCCTTCTGTTTTTAGAGTCATTTGCCAACCCTCGTATCGTACAACGCTGAGTTTAGGCAGATACTTGCCGTTAATCTGGGTTTGGTGGCAGCAATCAAGGGGATGAGCGCCGCTTGTGTTTGCTTGAGCTCATGTTGGGTCGGCCAATGGTTGTCACCACGGCAAGCATGCAGCTGCCGCTGGGTGGCTCTGGCCAGTACTTTGCGGAGTGTCGATAGTTTTGTCGTATGCTCTGATTCTTGTCAGAAAGTTTTGTGGGCATTGGAGATAGAGTGAGTGCATCGCGTGTGCGCCGTGTCGTACATCCGCTATGCTGCTTGAGTAGTTTTGCTGGTTTTGATCCAGCTGCCTGTGGCAAGTCCCGCCACCGTGCCAGCCCAGCATTCTTGGTGGCGACTGTTCGAGGTCACGGATGCCGTCATGTGTAACATCTCGTGTCTTTAGGCTTGGGAGAGCCGTGATGAGGAAGAGTAGGACTATCATGATGCTGAGGGTGATGATGATGATGATGTTGATGATGATGCTGCTGCTCATGATAATACATGATGCTGATGTTGACTATGATGGTGATTATGATGATGTCGGTGATGCTGGCGATGCTGGTGATGGTGAGGATGATGGTGATGGCCATGATGATGAGGATGATGATGACGATGATGGTGAAGATGATGGGGATGATGATGATGATGTTGTTGTTCTTGTTGTTGATGATGTTGGTGGTGGTGGTGGTTGTGGTGATGATGATGCAGATGATTGTAATGATGATGACTACGACGATCATGCTGATCATGATGATGCTGCTGATGATGATGGTGGTGGTTGTGATGATGATGGGCGACGCTGATGATGCTGATGATGATGACGACGATGATGATTCTGACGTTGATGATGTTGATGATGCCGCAGCTGATGATGATTTTGTTTATGATGGTGATGATGATGATGGTGTTGCTGATGATGCTGATGATGGTGATTATACGGGTGATGATGCTGCTGCTGATGATGATGGTGTTGCTGATGACGATGATGATGCTGATGCTGCTGATGATGATGCTGCTGCTGATGCTGCTGCTGATGATGATGATGCTTGCGATGATGGTGTTGATGATGATGATGCTGCTGCTGATGATGATGATGATGCTGATTCTGATGCTGATGCTGTTGCTGATGATGCTGATGCTGATGCTGATGCTGATGCTGACGACGACGATGATGATGATGATGATGATGATGATGATGATGATGATGATCATGATGATGATGATGATGATGATTATCCTTGTGCGACCCTACCTAGGAGTTGGAGCATCTAGGAAAGCAACATCTACATCTACACCGACAGCTACATTAACATCTACACCTGCATCTACATCTACATCAACATCAACAGCGAGACTCACATCTACATCTACATCTACACCTACACCTACATCCTACATCTACATCTACATCTACATCTACATCTACATCTACATCTACATCTACATCTACATCTACATCTACATCTACATCTACATCTACATCTACATCTACATCTACATCTACATCTACATCTACATCTACATCTACATCTACATCTACATCATCTACATCTACATCTACATACATCTACATCTACATCTACATCTACATCTACATCTACATCTACATCTACATCTACATCTACATCTACATCTACATCTACATCTATCTACATCTACATCTACATCTACATCTACATCTACATCTACATCTACATCTACATCTACATCTACATCTACATCTACATCTACATCTACATCTACATCTACATCTACATCTACATCTACATCTACATCTACATCTACATCTACATCTACATCTACATCTGCATCTGCATCTGCATCTGCATCTGCATCTACATCTACATCTACACCTACACCTACACCTACACCTACACCTACACCTACATCCACATCTACACCTACATCTACATCTACATCTACACTTTTTTGTTTTTGCTTTGCATTGCCTTGCCTTTGCTTTTGCTTTTGCCGTTGCGTTTGCTTTGCTTTTGTTTTTGCTTTTGCTTGATTTTGGATTGCAGCCGCAGGACACGAACATAACACCGACATACCGATAAACCGTTCAACCGATAAACTATTTCGGTTGATCGGTTTATCGGCAGATCGACCGATAAACCGATATGATTATATCGGTTTATCGGTCGATCTGCCGATAAACCGATCAACCACTAAACCGGCTCATCGAATGCGTGCCCGAATCTCAGCACAGCTTGGCTTTATCAGTTTATCGGTTTATCGGTATACCGGATGTTTCAGTTTATCGGTTGATCGGTTGGTCGGTTTATCGGCCCGGCGTTGTCGTGGTTGTCCAATGGGTAATCCTTCGAAATTCTCTCTCCTCGTCCTCCTAGTCCTCCCCTTCCTCTTCCTCCTAGTCCTCCTCCGCCTCCGCCTCCTCCTCCTCCTCCTCCTCCCTCTTCCTCCTCCTCCCTCCTCCGTTCCGCGATCCTCCCTCCCTCCCTCCCTCTCCTCCCTCCCTCCCTCACTGGCCCCGACGCCCATGGTTCTCCTAGTCCTCCCTCCCCCTCTTCCTCCTAGTCTCCTCCGCCTCCCCTTCCTCTTCCTCCTAGTCCTCCTCCGCCTCTGCCTCCTCCTCCTCCTCCTCCTCCCTCCTCCTCCTCCTCCTCCCTCCTCCGTTCCGATCCTCCCTCCCTCCCTCTCCTCCCTCCCTCCCTCCCTCACTGGCCCCGACGCCCATGGTTCTGCGCGCACAGGGCCGCGGCCCCCGTGAGCCCCTTCTCGGCGTTCCAGCTGACCACCATTCCTGGGGAGCTCGTCCTCCCTCCCTCTTCCCCTCCTGCCCACACTCTC
The DNA here is from genome assembly GCA_963575745.1 of Prorocentrum cordatum. Taxonomy (NCBI): domain Eukaryota; class Dinophyceae; order Prorocentrales; family Prorocentraceae; genus Prorocentrum; species Prorocentrum cordatum. The sequence continues at coordinate 198,641 of CAUYUJ010009191.1, forward strand.
ACATCCGTCCCCCATTCCCCTCCCTTGTTCCCCTCCCCTCCCTCTTTCGGATTGGGGAATTTCGAATTTCCTGTCTCCTCCTCTCCCAGGCCCAGTGCCCAGGCCCATACAGAAAGAAAAACTGGAAAGGGGGGAGAGCGGGAAGGAGAGATGGAGGGAGGGAGGGTTGGATTCGATTCGGGAAGGGGCATTTGAGAAAAGAGGGGATGGAGGGGTGGAGGGAATAGGGATGGGGGAGGGGGATTGGAGTTGGGAAGGAGGGGTGGAGGGAGGAGTGGCGGGGGGAGGGCGGGGTTCGTGGGAAGCAAAATCTGGCGGGGCATTTCGGGCTAGGACGTTTTCGGTTTCTACAGCGCTTTGGCGGGGGTGCCTCCAGCTCCCCCTTCCTCTCCTTCTCTGGGCTTTGGGGGGGTCGCATTTCCCCTCTCCTCCTCCCCCATCCTCCTTCTCCTTCCCCCCTCGGTCTTAGCCGTATCAGGTTATCGCTGTAGCGCGAGCTGCGGCGAAAGCTGCTGGCGTCGCGTGTCCTATTGCGGATCCGGGCGCAACTCTCAGCCATGCGCGGCGGCCCGTATGATAAACCACCCGGGCCTTTAAACCAACGGGGCGTCATCGTCTGCTCTTTGTGCGACCGGCGAGTCGGGAAGCCATGCTGGGCCACCCATGTGAGGGATTGTGTCAGCGCTTCCTCTGCGCTCGCGGTTGGGCCGCAGTGGTGGGGCCTTGATCCCAACCGCGCGCCAGTTCAGTTTGTTGCTCAAGGACTGCCTGTTGCCCATCGCGCCGATATGAAGATAGCGGGGGATAAACTGAAACAGTGCTACCTCCGGATGGGGCGAGCCTTCGTGCCCGACCCCCACATCAGCGGGGCTTGCTACACTTGCGGTTGGAGCTCCTTCAAAGGTGCGTGGGTGGGGCTCGAGGGTTGCAGCGTCGGCGCGCTGTTCCTCTGCGCCGTGTTCATCGACTCGCTGTTCGAGACGAAGGCTTTGACGGACGCGGCGCAATTCATGACCAACATGGGCATGGATTCTAGCAGGCGCTTGCCACATTCCCGTTATCTGGCCCAAGGTGGGAGTGCGTTCGTGCAGCGGGGTGAAAATTACTGCCATTCCAAGCGGCCGGCGCCCGGTGAGCCGCGCGCGGTCCACGTGCCACCGGCCGTTACTTCTTCCAGACACTGGTGGGCGCACTCCGCATGTACGACGCAGCGTGCGACCTGCTCTAGCCGCGGGTGTGCGTCGTGCGAACGTTGCTGCTTGCGCAAATTGCGATTCGTGTTCAAGTTCGCAGTGGCTGCGCTGTACCAGTCTGACACAACGCCTGTGAGTTCCCAGGTGCGCTTTGTGCTCGGGCACAGGTCGTTCCGAATCCTCGGCGGCCTCGACATAGTTTCCTCGCCATCGGAAGAGTTCGGCATCTGGGCGCCGCCGCGCGTGGGCGGCGGCAAGTGGCCTTGGATAAGCTTTATTGCATTCGGCGACTAAGCGGCGACTCGGCTCCGACCCCTGCCGCTTGGCGGGAGCTGCGCGCAGCCATGCCCGCGGGTTCGGGCGCGGTCCGGCGGCGGGGGCCGCCAGCGCGGCGACGGGGGCGTCCTGGGCGGCGAGAGCTGCCTTTGACCCTCGCTCAGCGGCGCGAGCGGTCCGGCGGCGGGAACTGCCCCCGCCCGTCGCTCGTGCGAGCGGCCGGGGCATTTTTAAGAGGCGGTTTGCGCGGCGAGAGATGCGCCGTCTCGCTGGCGCGCGCGGGCGCTGTTGAGCGGCGAGAGCTGCGAGCGCGGCGACGGGGGGGTCCTGGGCGGCGAGAGCTGCCTTTGATTCTCGCTCAGCGGCGCGAGCTGCCCGCGCCGTCGAGCGCGTGGTGAGAGCGGCCCCCGGCCGTCTGGCATTGGACTGGTGGCGATTGGCTCCGTCTGCTTTGTCCTCCTCCCCCTCCCCCTCCTCCTCCTTCTGTTCCCCCATGTTCATCCCCCGTCCCCTTCATCTTTCCCCTATCCTCTTCTTCCGCCCCCCCTTCCCTCCCCCCCCCTCCTCCTGAGGCCCGGGGGATTGGGCGAAGGACCTGAGGGCGCGCCCGCTCTGTGCCCAGAGGCGCGGAGGCCAAATCTGGCTGGGCATTTCGTCGCCCGCATGTGGTGCGAAAACCAGGGCATGGCGGCGGGCATGTGGTGCGATAGCCAGGCTGCGTGGGTCCCCCACCCCGGGTCCACGTCTCATCTCTCCCCTCCCCTCCCTCTTTCGGATGGGGGAATTTCGAATTTCCTGTCTCCTCTTCTCCCAGGTTCAGTGCCCAGGCCCACCCGGAAAGAAAAACTGGAAAGGGGGGGGGCGGGGAGGAGAGATGGGGGGAGGGAGGGCTGGATTCGACTCGGGAAGGGGCATTTGAGAAAAGAGGGGATGGAGGGGTGGAGGGAATAGGGATGGGGGGGGGGGATTGGAGTTGGGAAGGAGGGATGGAGGGAGGAGTGGCGGGGGGAGGGCGGGGTTTGTGGGAGGCAAAATCTGGCGGGGCATTTCGGGCTAGGACGTTTTCGGTTTCTACGGCGCTTTGGCGGGGGTGCCTCCAGCTCCCCCTTCCTCTCCTTCTCTGGGCTTTGGGGGGGTCGCATTTCCCCTCTCCTCCTCCCCCATCCTCCTTCTCCTTCCCTCCTCGGTCTTAGCCGTATCAGGTTATCGCTGTAGCGCGAGCTGCGGCGAAAGCTGCTGGCGTCGCGTGTCCTATTGCGGATCCTGGCGCAACTCTCAGCCATGCGCGGCGGCCCGTATGATAAACCACCCGGGCCCTTAAACCAACGGGACGTCATCGTCTGCTCTTTGTGCGACCGGCGAGTCGGGAAGCCATGCTGGGCCACCCATGTGAGGGATTGTGTCAGCGCTTCCTCTGCGCTCGCGGTTGAGCCGCAGTGGTTGGGCCTTGATCCCAACCGTGCGCCAGTTCAGTTTGTTGCTCAAGGACTGCCTGTTGCCCATCGCGCCGATATGAAGATAGCGGGGGGTAAACTGAAACAGTGCTACCTCCGGACGGGGCGAGCCTTCGTGCCCGACCCCCACATCAGCGGGGCTTGCTACACTTGCGGTTGGAGCTCCTTCAAAGGTGCGTGGATGGGGCCCGAGGGTTGCAGCGTCGGCGCGCTGTTCCTCTGCGCCGCGTTCATCGACTCGCTGTTCGAGGCGAAGGCTTTGACGGGCGCGGCGCAGTTCATGACCAACATGGGCGTGGATTCTAGCAAGCGCTTGCCACATTTCCGTTGTCTGGCCCAAGGTGGGAGTGCGTTCTTTGCGCTTAGGGGTTTCGCATTTCCCTTCTCCTCCTCCCCTTTCCTCCTTCTCCCTCCCCTCTCGCGGAGTCTTGTCGGGGCTCTGCTCCTAGTGGAGTCTTGTCGAGGCTCTGCTCCTGGGGCCGATCGCCGTCCGTCCTTTCGTGCAATGTGACCCAGACCGACGCAAAATGGCGCGCCAGATTTTGCCCCCCACCGAAATTTGCCCCGCCAGATTCTACCTCCCGCGCGGCTGCCGCCATCGTCATCATTATCATCAGCATGACCTTCCTCTTCCTCATCTTGAGACATCCTCGCAACGCTGACCGCTGATATGCCCTGCCCCGAATTGTGCTGGCCATTTCCGCCCGCGCAAAAACTCGCCTCGTTCACCTGGGGGGATGCGCCCAACCTTGAAATGGTCTGACCCCCGATCTGCCCCGGGATGCGATGTTCAGACAACTTTCGCCCGGGGCGCCCTCGCACTTCTGACTTCGGAGGTGCCCTACCCCATGGCGGTCCGACCATTTTCGCCTGCGACATCCTCGCAACAGCGGCTTCCGAGACGCCTATAGCTGACCTCTTCAGGCCACTTTCGTCTGAGACAACGACCTCGCATATGCCCTGCCCCAAGTTGGTTCGGCCACTGTCGCCTGAGACCCTCGCAGGCCCTGCGCTACCCGCGCAAAGCATCGCGCGCGGCGGGAGATGCTCGGACCCCTGCGGGACTCCGTCCGCGCCAGAGACTCAGGCTGATCAAACCGAGCCGCCCCAGAGCGGGGTGCGCCGTCCGCGCCAGAGCCAAACGCAAAACTCACGCCGTCGCCGTCGCCGTCGTCGTCGTGGCGGGGGACTGACAACCAGCCGATAACCCGATAAACCGATAAACCGATATGCGGCACAAGGATCGCCCCCACAGGTTCCCCCCCAGCGGTCTCAGACCAGCCAGTCAACCGATGAACCGATAAACCGATAAACCGATAAACCGACGAAGAGAGGGGGGCGCGCCAGCAATCGCCTCTATGTTCGCATACGAAGATTATC
>CAUYUJ010009191.1:207943-217943 GCA_963575745.1 Prorocentrum cordatum
GGGGCGTGTGTATGAGCTAATTGGATCAGCCAGTGGATGTGATCAAGACACGCATATCGCTGAAGCCCAGTGACTCTGGCCAGCATTGTGTGGCTCTGATTATTGTCAGACGCTTTGCTGCCCTCAGTGGTGGAGTGCATAGTGTGTGTTCCGTAGCGTAAACTGCTCGGTTGCTCGAGAGGGGATTTTGGCTCAGTTGCTTCTCGTGGCTGCATTGATACACTCCGTCTGAGCGTGCGTGTCCGCACTGTCACGTTGAACGAGCCAATGATTGTGATTACGACAAGCATATAACTGAAGCTGGGTGACTCTTGCTAGCAAGATGTAGACCTTTGATCTTTGAGTCTGAGGCTCCTATCTGATGTCGAGTGCGCCTCCTCCCCTGGAAGATGTCGCGAGTGCTGCAGCATCTTGTCTGTCAGAATTTGTATCCCCACTTTCTCCCAATGAGGCTGGCTGGCTCTGGCCAGTCCATAAGCGCATGGCGCGTCGCTAGGGAAGGGGGAGGGGGAGGGGGAGGGATGAGGAGGAGGGGGAGAGGGAGGGGGAGGAGGAGGGGGAAGGGGGAAGGAGGAGGAGGCGAAGGAGTAGCAGGAGGAGGAGGACGAGGAGGTGGAGGAGGAGTCGGAGGAGGACCAGTGTAAACCCAAGTTTCATCAACGATGTTGGAAGAAACCCTCCCTCGAAGCTCTGTCGGCCGCGTTGGTAGACAACCGTTCGAAGGCCCTGAAGCGTGCCAAAACACCAATGTCGGGAATCCAGCGCCACGAATCAACATGACTGTTGCGTCTTGACGATCTGGAATCGTACCAAAACACCACTCCTTGGACTTCAACACCGCGAATCAACGTATCTTTACCGCCCTCAAATCCTGACCACTGGAGTCCGTGAAACACTTGCAACCTTTTTAAACGAATGCGCGCGGTGCTAAGGAGAGAACCACATGTTGAAAACCAGCCGCCCTCCATCAGTGAAACGCTTGCAATATGTTTTAAACATGTGCGCGGCGCCAAGGCGAGAACCACATTTTGCAAGCCACCCGCCTTCCATTCGTAAAGCGCTTGCAAGTGTTGTACATGAAAGCGCGCGGCGCTAAAGCGAGAGCCACATTTTGAAAAGGAACCGCCTTGAATCCGTGAAACGCCTGCACATTTTCAAAAGAATGTGCGCGGCGCTAAGGCAAGAGTCACATTTTGAAAACCACCCGCTCTCAATCCGTGAAACTTGTAATGAATTTTGCAAACGAATGTGCGCGGCGCTCAGGCGAGAGCCACATTTTGAAAACCACCCGCTCTCAATCCGTGAAGCTCTTGCAAATTTCCAAACGAAGATGCGCGGCGCTAAGGCGAGAGTCACGTTTTGAAAATCACCCGCTCTCATTTTTTTGTTTTTTTGTTTTGTTTTTTTTGGCTTGTTATAGATTTGGCAACGAATGTGCGCGGCGCAAAGGCGAGAACCACACTTTGCAAACCACCCGCCCTCAATCCGTGAAGCTCTTGCAAACTCTTTAGGTGAGTGAGTGCGGCGCTAAGACGAGAGCCACATTTTGGAAGCGACCCGCGCTTCATCTGCGAAACCGTTGCCAGTTTCTAGGCTTCAGGCTTATAAGTGGTTAGGAAGTCTCAGGCGAAATGCCTGGCCCGCCCTTTCGACCGGCCTCGGGGAACGACAGGGAGGAGTTATTTACAAGGAAAAGGAATGGAGGATGATGATGAGAATGAGGATTAGGATGATGATGATAATGACTATGATAATGACGAAGAAGAATCTGATGCTGATGATGATGAGCATGATGGCGGTTGTGGTGATGGTGATGATGATGCTCGTGATGCCGATGCTGATAATGAGGATGACGATGGACGACGATGATTGTTATGGTGCTGATCATCATGATGATGGTGATAATGATGATGATGGTGGTGGTGGTGGTACTGATTGTGATGCTGGTGGTGGTGATGTTGATCATGATCATTATGATGGTGGTGGTGGTGATGATGCTGCCGCTGCTGATGACGATTACGATTATGATAATGGTGATGATGATGCGCCTGACGATGATGAGGATTCTGAGGGTTCTGATGATGACGACACCGACTAAGACGATGATGATGCTGATGATGATACTCATCGAAAATGGTGAAGATGATGACGGTGGTGCTGCTGATGCTGGTGATGATGATGCCGAGGAGGAGGATTACGACGACGACGATGATGATGATGCTGACGATAATGATGATGCTGCTGATGATGACGATGCTGATGATGGTGGTGGTGGTGCTGATGATGATGATGGTGGCGGTGGTGGTGATGGTGATGCTGCTGCTGCTGCTAATGGTGGTGGTGATGATGATGCTGATGATGATGCTGATAATGATGCTGCTGATGATGCTGCTGCTGATGATGATGATACTGATGATGATAATGATGATGCTGCTGCTGATGAGGATGATGATGTTGATGATGATGATGACGACGAAGACGATGATGATGATGATGGTGGTGATGATGATGATGATGATGATGATGATGATGATGATGATGATGATGATGATGATGATGATGATGATGAGGATGATGATGATGATGATGATGATGATGATGATGATGATGATGACCCATGAGGAGGAGGAGGAGGAGGAGGAGGAGGAGGAGGAGGAGAGGAGGAGCAGAAGGAGGAGGAGCAGAAGGAGGTAGAGGAGGAGGATGATGATGAGGAGGAGGAGGAGAAGGAGGAGGAGGAAAAGGAGGAGGAGGAGGAGGGAGGAGGCGGAGGCGGTGGAGGAGGAGGCGGAGGAGGCGGAGGAGGAGAGGAGGAGGAGAGAGGAGGAGGGAGGAGAGGAGGAAAAGGAGGAGGAGAGGAAGAGGAGGAGAGAGAAGGAGGAGGAGGAGGAGGAGGAGGAGGAGGAGGAGAGGAGAGGAAGAAGAGGAAGAGGAGGAGAGGAGGAGGAGGGAGAAGGAAAAGGAGGAGGAGAGGAGGAGGAGGAGGAGGAGGAGGAGAGGAGGAGGAGGAGGAGGAGGAGGAGGAGGAGGAGGAGGAGGAGGAGGAGGAGGAGGAGGAGGAGGAGGAGGAGGAGGAGGAGGGGAGGAAGAGGGAGATGAGCAGGAGGAGGCGAGGAGGAGGAGGAAGAGCAGGGAGGCGGAGGATGGAGGGAGGACCGCCGCTGCCCAAGCCGCAGCCGCCTCCGAGAGGCGTTGCAGAATCAGCTTCTGCAGTACGGCGCGAAGGATCACTTCTTGCGAGCAGGACGCGCGTTCCCAGTTCTCGCATCTGACGCTGCCAGCACAGGAGGAGGGGATGGAGGAGGAGGAGGAGGAGGAGGAGGAGGAGGAGATGACCCGTCCATCGCTAGCCCATCGCGCCCACACCCGACGACCATCTCCATGCTTTCCATAATTTCCATCGGTCGTCCCTAGCAGAATCTCCGTATCCGTCTCCATTTGCACCTCCTTTCCCGTCTCACTCTTTCTCTCTCTCTTCCTATCTGTCTTCATTCTCTGTCTTCTCGTCCCTTCTCTCTCTCCCTCCCTCCCGTCCTGTTCTGTGCCCATTCTATCTGAACTCACATCCTGGCCCTCCCCTCACATGCCCTCCTGCTCATCTCACAGCTCCATCCTCCCCGCCCGTGGGAGACCCCGGTGCTCCCTGGACCGCGACCCGTCTCTGCCGCGCCGCGGAGGCATTCTGCACCTCTGCGGCGGGGACAGCGTCACGGTCAACCTCGCGGTGGAGAGATACAGGCCCGGGCTGGGCGGGGACCGCTGGCAGCATCGGGCCGCACCTCCTCCTCGCAGGCAGGGCGTGCCGGCCCGGGCCAGGCTCGAGAGGCGGGCGGGCGAGCGGCCACAGCCCAGGCACGCGCCGAGCACCGGCAGTTAGTGCCAGAGCTCCGTGCGTGCAGCTCGCAGCGTGCTGCCGGCACGGCCCCCGTGGGGCCTCCGAGGCACAGGGCTGGCGGAGGTGGGGCAGCGCTGCTGCCCTCCCGCACGTCCCGCCTGCGCGGAAAGCCGTGCACGTAACACAGGGGGCCGGCCTGCAGGGTTTTCCAAGCTTAGGGTCGTTGATGTCATTATGATGGCTGTTGGATTACCTGTTGTGCCGGGACCTGAGTTCAGAACGGTCTTCACGACGTGAAGACCGTTCTGAACGCAGTGTCGGCGCGTGGGCGTTTTTGCGGCGCCCGCTGCATTTTCGCTCGGTTCCGGAAGATTTCACGCGGGCTTCAGATTTCGCGCAGCCCACATGTGGGCTGCGAGAAATTCCCCAGTGGTGCATAAGCGTTCTTGGTTCTCTTCCCGGCGCCTTAACCCTTCACGTGATGCTCGAGGTCTGGCGGGCACGATTCCCGGTCACGACCCGGCATAAGGGGCAGGCTGCCAGGTGCGCCCAGGGGGCCCGCCGGGCCCGCGGGCTCGGAGCCTCCCGGGGGCGCCGGGTGGGGGGCTTCGAGGTGTCTGCGGGGCGTCTGCGGGGCCGTGGGGGGCATGGCTTCTTGACTCAAGTAGGCTCGCAGCAACAATCAGCTTGAGCGGTGTGGGCCTACGGTGGGTTAGGGGCAGGCACTTGCCCTGACCGCATAGCCAAAGCTGGCTTCCGCTCCCGATCTGACAAACGATCAGGGGGAGGTATTGGCGTCAGAAAGGCTGGAGGATAGGGGTGGACAGACAAGGGGGGCATGGAGGGGAGTGGGGAAGTGACGAGGGGAGAGGGGAGGGGGGGGGAGAGAAGCACTGCATATCATAGCATTGCAGCTGAAGGGATGGCATTGCACAGCGGAACACACCATAGCATTGCCTTGTATTCCATGGCATGGCGCTGGAATTGAGGCCAGTGGTTCAGCGGGAATACGATTCGGAGCGGACGGAAGCGTGGAAATGAGGTCAGAGCTGCAGCGGGAGCACGATTCGGAACGAGCGGAAGCGCGGAACTGAGGTCAGCGCTGCAGCGGGAGCACGATTCGGAACGAGCGGAAGCCCGAAAATGGGGCCAGCGATGCAGCGGGAGCAACAATTGGAAAGACCGAAAATAAGCGGATTGTCAATCACACACATATAACAACCAAACTCCCGGCAATCCTGTGTGTAAAGAAACAGTACGCGGAGGGGTGCCGGGAGGGGGGGAGACAAGCCAGGTGCGCTCGCGTCGTGTTGTGACGTCGTACCCCTCCCTCTCATGCCTTGCCATTGCGCAGAGGTCCCTCTCTATTCGCACAGTTGGATGTCGAAAAGGTCAAGGACCCCCCAAGGGTACGCGATGCATAGCATGGCAGGTCATGACGTAGCAGTGCAGCGCAAGGCAGGGCATCGCATAGCGGTGCGACACATAACATTGCATGGCATGCCATTGCATGGCGTGCCATTGTGTAGCCCAGCGTTGCAGATCACAGCATTTTGCAGCAAAGCGTGGAATCGGATAGTAACGATACATTAGAATTGCGTACCATGTCTGCATGAACGGTGCAGCTGGAGAAGCATGCTGGAGTACCGACAATTTCGAGGTGATGCTGGCGCTGCAGTGGGAACACCATTCGGAAGGATCGAGAAATCAGAAATGAGGCCAGCGCTGCAGCGGGAGCACTATCTGGAAGGACCGGCAAGGACCGAAACCGCGAAAATGAGACCGGCATTGCAGTGGGAACGCGATTTTAAAATGAACCAGAAGCGCGGAAGTGAGGCCAGCGTTGCAGCGGTAACACCATTTGAAAGGCCCGAGAACGATCGGATTGGAAACACATTTCAGGAACACGAGATTGTTCAAACCCTTTCTGTGAAAAACAATAGGCGGAGAGGGAGGACATCTTCTGGACAGTCGGGGGAGAGAGGAGACTTGTGTTCATAATGTATAATTGTATGGGCGAGGGAGGAGGTTGGAGGGTGAATGGGGACCAAGACGCTATGGTCCAACGGGTTCGAGCTCGCAAGAGGCTGGACGGGGCGCGGGCATGATGTTGGGGAGTTCTTGCGACCGTTTCTTCAATGGTTGTCCCTCTCTTGGGGCCTCCTGGAGCATATTTTTTGGGGGGGTGTACGCCCCCTCCCCTCCGTCCCGTGCAGGGGGGAGGGGGGAATCGGGAGGCTCCCCCCCTTCACCTCCTCCTCCATTTGCTTTCCTGATAGAGAACTCCTCCCTGTCGCACCCCGAGACGTGTCGGTAGGGCGGGCCCGGCGTTTCGCCTGAGAGTTCCTCACCATTCATGATTCTGAAGCTTACAAGTTTGCAAGGGTTTCATGGATTGAGGGTGGGTGGTTTTCCAAATGTAGCTCTCGCTTCCGCGCCGCGGACATCGTTTTGAAACGTTGCAAGCGTTTCACGGATGGAGCGCAGGTGGTTTCCAAAAGTGGTTCTCGCCTTAGCGTTGCGTGCATTCGTTTTAACAGTTTGCAAGAGCTTCACGGATGGTGGGCGGGTGGTTTTCAAACGTGGTTCTCGCTTTAGCGCCGCGCAGATTTGTCTTGAAAGTTTGCAAGCTCGAATTGAAGGCGGTTTGTTTTCAACATGTGGTTCTCGCCTTGGCAGCGCGCGTGCACATTCGTTTTGAAAACTTTCAAGAGCTTCACGGATGGAGGGCTGGTGGTTTTCCAAGTGTGGCTCTCGCCTTAGCGTTTCGCGCATGCGTTTTGAAATTTTGCAAGAGCTTCACGGACGGGACGCGGCTGTTTTTCGTAATGTTGGTTTCGCCTTACCACCGCGCTTGTTCGTTGAATTAGAACGTTGCGCGAGTTCTGCGGATCGGGTGCGGGTGGTTTTCAACATGTGGCTCTAAATTTGACGGCGCGCACATTTGGATGGCGGGTGGTTTTCAAAATGTGGCTCTCGCCTCAGCGCCGTGCACGGATGGAGGGCGAGCGGGTTTCAAACATGTGGTTCTCGCTTCAGCGCCGCGCATATTCGGTTTGAGTGTGGATGTAATGTCGCCTTCAGCGCTGCGCACATCTGTCTTCGAAGCTCAGCAGGAGTTTGACGGGTGGAGGTCGGGTGGTTTTTAAGTGTGGCTCTCGTTTTGGCGCCGCGCGCATTCGTTTCTATGAGTTTCCAAGCGTTTCGCTGATGGAGGGTGGATATATTTCAAAATGCGTATTTCGCCTTAGCGCAGCGCGCGCTCGATTTGCAAGTTTGTGGAAGCTTCACGGATGGACGGTGGGCGGTTTTCAACATGTGGTTCTCGCCTCCGCGCCGCGTACATTCGTTTTGAAACGTTGCAAGCGTTTCACGGATGGAGGGCAGGTGGTTTCCAAAAGACGTTCTCGCCTTAACGTTGCGCGCGTTCGTTTTAACAGTTTGCAAGAGTTTCACGGATGGTGGGCGGGTGGTGTTCAAAATGTGGTTCTCGCCTGAGCGCCGCTCAGATTCGTTTAGAACATTTGTGGCTTTGGAGGTGGTTTGGAGGTGGTTTGTTTTCAAATTGGAGGTGGTTTGTTTTCAAATTGTGGCTCTCGTCTTGTCGCCGCACACATTCGTTTTGAAAGTTTGCAAGAGTTTCAGTAATGGAGGGCGGGTGGTTCTGAAAATCTGGCTCTCGCCTTAGCGCCGCGCGCATTCGTTTTGAGAGATTGCAGCAGTTCAGCGGTTTTGAAAAGATCGTCCCGGACGTGATGTTCAGGCACGATTTTGGATTGTCAGGGCGCTACAGTGGCGTTGATTCACGGTGTTGAAGTCCTATGAACGATGTCCTGGTGCGATGCTGGATCGTCAGGACGCAAGACTAAAGTTGGGTTGCGACGTTGACGTCCAAGGAACGTTTTTTTGCACGAATTAAGGTCCTCAGACGGTTGTCTTCGAGCGGGGCATTTCCAAATATTTGTAGGGGCCTATGAAGAGAGAATTTGGAGGGAGGGTTTATTGCTACATCGCTGACGCGCACTGGGTTTGCAGTGGTCCTCCTCCTCCTCGTCTTTCTCCTCCTCCTCTTCCTCCTTTTTACGTTAGAACAACCTAAGCATCAAGCTGTGGCGTTTGGGAAAATAATAGACGTGAGCACGATTCAAAACTAAATGTAACTGGCGGGCGCCGCAGAACAAGCTGGAAGAAGAGGCATCGACAAGAGTAGCAAAAGGAGTAGGCGCCCGCCGGGTACTAGAGGTCGGCGCAGACCTTAGTAAGATGCCCCCCCCGCCCCCACATCCAAAAAATAATAGACCCCATAAGGTTCAGTGGTCAGTGCCGCATCCGTCAAGAGTATAATGCAGGCTACGGTTGGCAGCGCGCCAGAAACGTGAAACTAAAGAGGTGAGTGCAAGCATGGCGGCAATTCTTGGGCTGCTACCCGGGTTTTTAGGGTTTACCCTCAACCACCTGGACCTGGGGCCGCGTGCTTTTTGCCGGTTCTTTTCGGGTTTAGCATGAAACCTTCGCGACTGCTGACTGTAGGCTGGCCCTGTGGGCTGGTTTGTAGGCTGGCCCTGTAGGCTGGCGCTGTATGTTGGCCCTGTGGGCTGACAAGGTACTGCTCGTGCGTACTCCTCCCCCAAGATGTGTATCCTCCACCTCCTCCACCTCCTCCGCAAAACCTAGGGTACCATGACCGGCGGCAGAAAGAACGGGCCTCCCATGCACGTAAATCAATGAGAGATTCCGACTCTGGAGCGGAGCAGAGAGGTAGGTGGAGCGGATTTGGAGCGGAGCATGAAAAAGGGAGGTGGAGCGGACCGAAGATCGGGGCTATTTCCAGTCTCTACTCGTCTCGGGCGCTGCTGCGTTTTGTCATACACCGCAACATCAATGTGATGATAAGATATTGCTCGTGGGTACTCCCCCCCATCCTCCTCCATCCTCCACGCCCAACCCCATCCCCCCCCCCACAAGCTATTAGTGAAGAGAGGACGATCGGTGATACAATGGCACAGGGCCAAATCGGTACAGGGACAGAGAGAGCGTCTTGCCAGGCCCTTCAGCAAGCAGCAACGACCCAGGAGAAGGAAGGGGCAGCAGGCGCAGTGCCAAGCCAGAGCCACGGCGAGGCACGCGCGCCTGGTATCCGCAAGCGGAAGCCAGGCCCCACGTACCCCCCCATGCCATCGGCAGGGAACAACACCTGAGGGGAGAGGAGACGCCGATGGCCCAGCGGAGCGGGGAAGGCGAGAGGAGCGGGGAGGGACAGACGACGGCAGGAGGGGCCAGGACAGGGCAAGTGATGGGCAGGCCACGGTGAAAAGATAACCGGCGCCACCTCGTTGTATCAAATGGAGGTCGAGAACATGATCACCCTGGAGCGGAGCAAACATTGAGTTGGAGCGGACCGAGGATCGGGGCTACTTCCAGCCTCTACTCGTCTCGGGCGCTGCTGCGTTTTGTCATATTTCGCGACAAGAAGGTGATGACAAGATGCTGCTCGTGAGCACTCCACCTGCTCCATCTGATCCTTCTCCATAACCTCCCGCCCCCGACGGCCCCTCCTCCACTCCCTGACGCGCCAATGCGCACCAGGGCTGGTAGAGAAGACACTCGTGCGCGCCACGCATGTGAACGAGGATCCCTGACGCGCCAAATGCGCACTGGGGTTGGTCGAGAAGACACTGTGCGCGCCACGCATGTGATCGATGAGGAACGAGGAGAGTACAATAAAGGAGGCGGAGAGACAATAAAGGGAGACGACGATGAGATGTGGAATGCGAAGCGTCCAGAACTTTCAACTCTGCGTCGAGGCATAATACTTGTTGCGCTCGGTGCAATGGTGAAGTGTTGCATGCATAGAGCCTGCATCGAAGTGAATCCCTTTATAACCACCCACGGTTGGCGAGATAGTAGTTTCCGCAGAGACCGTCTTTTGCAGGCTTTCCCACCCGTTCTATCAACTGAATCAAATACAGAACTTTGGATTCTGGACTGTCTGAAAGCTTGCTGACGCTGCTGTCGCTGTGTCTTGAGACTCGTGCTGAATTGGCGTTAGAACACGAAGGAACTGAATCTTTGGGAGCATTACCTTTTGGAGTGTCAGGGCACTGTTCGGGCTGTCGACCAGTAGTTCTCCTACTCTTGCAATCATACCAATGAATTCCCTCAACA
>CAUYUJ010009191.1:222943-225443 GCA_963575745.1 Prorocentrum cordatum
TTGCCCCCCATGTGCGCGCCTCCAGGAAGGGCACCGTAGACGCGCCAATGGCGACATAGGTAACGGCGATGTAGGTTTCGGTCTTGTGGGAACGCGTGGCTCGTGCTTTCCTACAGTTCGCTGTGTCGTTGTCGTTCGGCACGTTGTCATCATGGAAATGTAGGAACGTGTGGTTCGTGATTATTTAATCGCTTCGCTCATTCCGCCGGCCCGTATTGCGCACCGCGGTCGACTGGATGAGAGGTCGTCGGCAGTGCGGAGCTGCAGGGAGCGGGGGCTGTTTTTTTTGTTGAGTCGTTGCGTTCGGCCTTTTGTGGTGAAGATGCCCCGGTGGAACAGGTTCGTGTCGATTCGTGGCGACCGTCTGTGGGGGTGGCGGGGGAATCGTTGGTTCCACGGGGTTCTAGGTTTTGCTGCCCTGGGGTGTGCCTGGCGCGTTTGTGGGGGCTCGTTGCCCGTGGATGCCCCTGCGGGGGCCTTGAAGAAAGCGTGGCTATTGCGACAGTTGTGTTTCTCGACGTGGGAGGGAAAAAGAGTGTGTGTGTGTGTGTGTGTCTGTGTGTGTGTGTGTTTTTGAAGGAAGGGGGGGAAAGGGGGCGGTCGCAGTGTAGAGGGGCGACAGTGCAATGGCGAGAAAAGGAGAGGGAAAGGGAAGCAGGAGGGGGAGGAAAAGAAAACGGAGGAGGTGGGGGAGGAGGAGGAGGGGGCGAAGGGGGAAGGGCGGCACGTCTGGGGACGTCGCGTTTTGGATTCCCTGGATTGTAGAACCCCTTGAGTCACGAAGAAATCGCGACGGAGGGTCTGTCGCTTTTCTTGACCCCTGGGTGCTTTTTGACGAACCGGACGGGGGGGATGGGTCGAGGTTTCTGGGGAGCCCCGGGAAGGGGCGCAGACCGCTTGGGAGCTGGGGAGCCGCGTTGAGAACGAATCGCGGCGTCGGATGTCTGGGTTATCCGAGTCCGAGACCCCCTCGAGTCATGCAATCGCGACGGAGGGTTTCTCTATGTATTTTCGGCCCCTGGGGGCCGTTTGGAACCTCCGGCCCCGGAGCATGGGTCCAGACCTCTAGGGAGCCCCCGTGAAGGGGCGCAAACCGCTGGGGAGCCACGTTGAGAGCGAATCGCGACGTCGGATGTTCGGGTTATCCGGCTCCGAGGCCCCTCGAGACATGAAGAAATCGCGACGGAGGGTTTCTCTACATTTTCGGCCCCTGGGGGCCCTTTGGAAAATCCGGTCCCGGGGCATGGGTCGAGACCTCTGGGGGCCCCCGGGAAGGGCATAGACCGTTGGGGAGCCACGTTGAGAACAAATCGTGACGTCGGATGCTTGGGTTATCCGTCTCCGAGACCCCCTCGAGTCATGAAGAAATCGCGACGGTGAGTTTTTCGCTATTTTTGGCCCCTGGAGGCCCTTTGGAAAAACCGGTCCCGCGGCATGGGTCGAGACCTCTTAGGGGTCCCCAGGAAGGGGCACAGACCGATGGGAGCCACGTTGAGAACGAATCACGGCGTCGGATGTTTGGGTTACAGTCGGCCCTGATTGGTAGGTCGATCATGCCAAATCGAGGGTAGCTTGTCCTGTCGATCACGACCTCATGATGCAACCCGCATCTCCTTCGGTGCTCTGGGGCCACGCTGCCGTCGGAAGAGTCTGGTGGGTGTCCAGTCCAACCAAGTCTGACTGTAGCCGAATGTGTGCTTACCGTGCTTATAGGAGGCGGAGAAAACCATCTCTGAGTTGAACCGGGCGGGACCTTCCCAGGCGGCGGGCGGGGTACTTTTCGCCGGGGGACCCCCAGGGGCCGCCCCGCGCGCGCGAACTAGTACAATATACAATTGTTAACCAGTTACCGGAGATCTTACCACGCCTCTGGCCCGTTGGGCCGGCGAACCTGCCTGAATCCAGTGACGCGCTCTCCCGAACATCGGCTCAGAATCGAGCCCCGGGCTTCCAACGTGGTCCGTCCGGCTCGGCTCTTTCGCCCCGGATCGATGTCTGAGGGCCCCAGGGCCCGACATTCGGGTGAACGTAAAGGGGGGTGGCCCAGACGGGGGGTGAACTCGGACGGCCTCGGAAGCGGCGCAGAGGAGGTCTGAAATGAAATGTGATTCAATCGTTTCGCTCACTCCGCTTGTCCATATTGCATGATCGCGCCGTGGTGGGCTAGCCGAGTTTTGGGGCCTGTTGAGGGCCGTTTTGGGGCCTCTTGGGGCCTCTTTTGGGCCTCTTGGGCGCCTCTTGGGGCGTCTTGGGGGCCTCTTGGGGGTCTCTTGGGGCCTCTTTGGGACCTCCTGGGCGGCTTCTGGGGCGGAGGGCTCGATTTTTCAGTTCTCTGTATCCCTCTTGAGCCCCTCTTGGGCCCGTCTTGGGGCCTCTTGGTCCGTCTTGGGCGGCACTTGGGCCGTCTTGGGGGCCCTCTTGGGCCGTTTCGGGGCCGTCTTGGGAGCTTCGTGGGCCGTCTTGGAGCGATCTTGGGCGCCTCTTGGGTCGTCTTGGAGCG
>CAUYUJ010009191.1:230443-255443 GCA_963575745.1 Prorocentrum cordatum
GCTGTTGGGGCCCGCACTCAGGTGTACCGTCCCCAGAACGGCGTTCCGCGATCTCTCCATTCTGTTGCGCGCCTAACGCTTGCTGCCGAACTCGGCTATGGGAAACCGCGCACCCCATCAAGGTCGGGGTGCAGGACCTCGTCGTGTGCCGGCCCCCAGTAGAAGTCTCTGGACCCTGGGACGTTGGCCAGCGAAGCGGCGAACCATAGGAGGAGGAGGAGGAGGAGGAGGAGGAGGAGGAGGAGGAGGAGGAGGAGGAGGAGGAGGAGGAGGAGGAGGAGGAGGAGGAGGAGGAGGGAGGAGGAGGAGAGGAGGAGGAGGAGGAGGAGGCGGAGAAGGAGGAGGAGGAGGAGGAGGAGGAGGAGGAGGAGGAGGACGGGGGGGAGGGGGGAGGGGGGAGGGGGGGGGGGAGGGGGGAGGGGGAGGGGGGAGGAGGAGGAGGAGAGGAGGAGGAGGAGGAGGAGAAGAGGAGGAGCAGGAGGAGGATACCGCACAAGCGCGCCGACTTCTCGCCCCCGGCCTAATCTTTGAAGTCTACACAGTGGACTCGTCAACGACGAGATGATGATGATGATGATGATGATGATGATGATGATGATGATGATGATGATGATGATGATGATGATGATGATGATGATGATGATGATGATGATGATGATGATGATGATGATGATGATGATGTGATGGATGATGATGCTGATGATGATGATGATGATGATGATGATTGATGATGATGATGATGATGATGATGATGGAGGAGGAGGAGGAGGAGGGAGGAGGAGGAGGAGGAGGAGGAGGAGGAGGAGGAGGAGGAGGAGGAGGAGGAGGAGGAGAGGAGGAGGAGGAGGAGGAGGGGAGGAGGAGGAGGAGGAGGAGGAGGAGGAGGAGGAGGAGGAGGAGTAGGAGGAGGAGGAGGAGGAGGAGGAGGAGGAGGAGGAGGAGGAGGAGGAGGAGGAGGAGGAGGAGGAGAGGAGGAGGAGGAGGAGGAGGAGGAGGGAGGAGGAGGAGGAGGGGAGGAGGAGGAGGAGGAGGAGGAGGAGGAGGAGGAGGAGGAGGAGGAAGCACTGCCCACTTTCATCGGGAAGCCAGCCGCTTGCACACTTCTAGCCCCGCCCGGTGTTTCGCCCTCGCGCCCGAGGCGGCTCGCCCTCTGGCCGCCGCGGTCTCTCTCGCCGTCCTCGTCGCCGTCGTCGCCGCGGTCGCCGTCGAGGTCGTGGTCGTGGTCGTGGTCGTGGTCTTGGTCGTGTCGTCGTCGTCGTCGTCGTCGTCGTCGTCGTCGCTGTCAGGGGCCTATCGCTGGCTGGGCCTGCCCCGCGTGGCATCCTCCCTGCCGCGCTCCCGTGGGCTCTCGGCGGTGCGGGGCCCGCAGCGCGCGCGCGGCCGCGCCAGGCCTGCCACACGCGGCGCATCGAGCCCCCAGCCGCCTATTCGTCGCCAATCGAGACGAGCGAGCAACTCACACCCATACCCATAGGAGGGTCGAGCGGAGGAGGACTGCCTATGGGTATGGGTGCGAGTTGTCGGACCCTGGGGGAAGCTCCCGTTCCAGCGGGGACCCCAATCCGCCAACACGCACCCATATCCCCCTCCGTCCCCCCTATGGGTATGGGTGCGTGTTGTTTGATCGCCAAATCGGGGCCCAGGCCCCCCACCCCGACAAGTGCGCACCTCCACTCCTCTGATTCGATTCGATTCGATTCCGATGGACTCTGACTCCGATTCGATTCGGCTTCGGAGTCCGATTGGGGCTCCGATTTCTCAATGGGGCCCTTCTTCTCTGCCGATTTCCGCCGATCCGACTCGGCTGCCGATGTTCGCCGATCCGGTTCATTTCCATCTCCGATCCGACTTATCGATTCGATTCTGGGCTCTCCTGCCCCGCCCAGGGACGTGTGGTTTCGCTATTAGGGGCCTGTCGCTGACCTCAAGGCGGTGTGCCGTCGATTGAAGGTCATTGTTTGCCCCCCTTGGCCAGTCCCCCCCCTTCGACACTCCTGAGCCCCAAGGCCGCCTTGTTCACCCGTCGTTCGTTGAGTGTGGGTTACTTCTGGAGTCCCATATCCTAGGCGCTCGAGGCGCTTTCCTCTTTGTGTTTCAAGGAGCCGAACGGCCGCCCTGCTTTTTCCAATGCAAGGGGCGGGCCGCAACCCGACCTACTTTCGACCCCTTACTACCTCATGCTTCTACCCACTTCTTCCGATCGACTGGCACTGCCAGCACACTTTGCTGCGGCCGGCCTGTGGAAGCCTTAAGTCGCGTGTTCCTCTACAGGAGGAATGTTCAAGAATAGTCGAAAATTGTCAGGGGACGATTTTTCGACTAAGGATTTGTTTGAATATTCTTTATTTTTCCTCCAAAACCCGCCTGTAGGAGGACATGCCCGACCTAAGGGAAGCCCGTCAGACGTTTTTCTTCTCCGCCGAGGTGACGGAGCAACCGACCTGATTCTACCCATTTCTTCTGATCGATTGGCACTGCCCGACCTAATTCTACACACTTCTTCCGATCGACTGGCACTGCCAGCACATTCTCCTGCGGTCGGCCCAGGGACGCCCCGTCCGACGTTTTTGTCCGCCGAGGTGACGGAGCAACCTTCCCGTCGAGCGGAGTCCCTGCCGCGGGCGCGCACCGACTGCACGCCCACGCTTGACGCGTGCGCTCCAGCCGGGCCATGGCTTCCCGCGAGTCGGGGAAGGTCCCGGCCAGCACACGTTGGAAGGGACCTCTCGAGCTTTCGTCAGGCTGCGCCGTGTCCATAGGAGCAAGAACGCAGCTGAGCACAGGAGGGCGTGCAGGCAGCTACGGTGGGGGCCCAAATAACATACACCACCACTGCGTCGATTCCTCCTCTCTCCGCTATCCACCGAGAGGGAGGTGGGGAGGGAGGTGGTGGTGGTGTATATTCTTGGGTCCCCCATACGGAGCTCGGGAGCTCGGACATGCAGAAGCAAAGTGCGGATGACGCTGCAACGACCCAGGAAGCAGAGCCGTGGCTCCCCGCGCGACGGGGAAGGTCCCAGCGAGCAGTGCAGGGGAGCCACGGCGCCCGAGACAGGGGGAGACGAAGACAGCCCCTATCCTTAAGTCGGGCCTGTCCCTCTACAGGGGGAATACTCAAAAATAGTCAAAAACTAGCCTGGGGACGTTTTTCTTTGATATTTGTTTGACCATTTTGGGGTATTTGTGGGGTAAATTTAATTTTTCGTCCAAAATCCCCCTGTAGAGGGACAGGCCCGACTTAGCCCTATCACACGCGCTGCCCCGCTGCGCGCTGCAGCTGCCCGTGGCCGGCCCACTGTTTCTCTAAAGGGGCCGTCGCAGCTCTGGCCTCGGCGGGCGTGCGGTGTTCCTCGCAGGGTGTCAGCTTCATCATCAGCACCGTCATCATCACCATTGCCCGCTTGCCTCGGCCGAAGCGGTTGAGCGCTCTTGGCGCTCAGGTGATTCTGAAGTCGTGCGCCGAGGCGCACGAGACCGAGCGTTGTTGCCGCAGGGTCAAAGGGAAACGCCTCCGTCCGAGGGGCAGTACGAGCGGGGAGCTCCTGACCCTGGTAGACGCGTGGACCATCACCACCATCATCATCAACAGCGTTATCGTCATCGTCATCGTCATCGTCGTCATCATCATCATCATCATCACCATCATCATCATAATCGTCATCATCAGCATCATCATCATCCTTATCATCGCCACCATCACCACACCCCTCATCATCATTATCATCAACACAGCCGTCATTATCACCATCATCATCATCACCATCATCATCATCATCATCATCATCATCATCATCATCATCATCATCATCATCATCATCATCATCGTCATAACCACCATTATCATCAAAATGGCCGTACTCATGATTATTATCGTCACCCCTTTTCTGGCTCTTGCTCCTGCGTTGCTGTTCCTCCTCCGTCTGCTGCCCCCCGCACGAACGGGCTTTTCCGCGCTAGATGGCCAACCCGCGCGACTGCAGCCGCCAGGTGGCCCAGCCAGAAGCGCCGACGATGATGGGCAATTTTTCCACCACCACTACCATAGCTAGGATTGGGGAAAAGGTCGGATGGGAAGGGGTTTTCCGCCGCCATTTCATCTTAATCTTTCCGCGCCCGTCTCATTCGCGCCTTCACAGACACTCGCCTTGTACACGTGCGTACTGAATACTATCACATTCCATCATGATCATTAATTTTTAGTCTCGTCTTCCTCGTTCCTCTGCTGCCTGTGGTACTGGTGGTGGAAAATCGGCCCATCAGACGAGGCGCCCTCCCCCCTCCTCCTCCTCCTCCGCCTCCTCCTCCTCCTCCTCCTCCTCCTCCTCCTCCTCCTCCTCCTCCTCCTCCTCCTCCTCCTCCCCCTCCTCCTCCCCCTCCTGCTCGTGGTGGTGGTGATGGTGGAAACTCGGCCCATCAGACGAGGCGCCCTCCCTCCTCGCCCAGACTCCCCCCCCTCGCCCTGCCCTGGCCGCCGCCAGCGGGGCCCACGCGGCCTGGCGCGGGCTGGCCCTCCGCCCCCTCGATCGGGGGCGGCCAAGATCGGCCACGCGCAGAGGGGGTAGGGGGAGGGAGGAACTTCGAGCTTTGAGGTTCGAGGCGGTTTTTGCCCGTTTTCGGCCTCAGGGGGCCGTTTTCGGGCCCTGGGATCCCCGAAACTCGACCCGGGGTGGAAAGCTGCGTCGGATGGACCCCGGGAGGGATGCGGGGACCGATTTTGGCTGATATTCGGCCACGCGCAGAGGGGGAAGGCTTCTGAGAAGCATCCCTGCTTCTTAGGAGGCGCGGGCCTTGTCTGTAGACTGTAGACGCAAGGCCCGCGCCCCCCCAGAAGCAGCCTTCTCCGAAGCAGCCTTCCCCCCTTCCCCTGCCCCCCATGTGCGTGCCGCCAACAAGAGTCGGACGGGGCTAGGACGAGGATCGATCCGTTCCAGAGCGTTCCAGAACGCTCTCGGAAGGCCGCGGCGCTCGAGACATCCTCCAGAGCCGCCGGATCTCTCGATGTATCCTCACCTGGCCTCCAGAGCCGCCGGATCTCAGAGATTCTCGAATTATCCTCGCCCGATTATATCCTCGTCCTGGCTTTGTCTTAAAGAGGGGGGGGGATGATTGGGGAGGAGATATCGTGGCCGGGCCATGATGTCTCTCCAGGTTTCATGGCCCCTCTTCTTGATTCAATGCGTTTCGTAGCTCCCCCTGGTCCGCGCACATGCCTCGTGTCATGATTTGAACCCCCCCCTCTTGGACGCCCCCCTCTTGGACGCCCACGACTCGAGGCGGACTGTCGCAGAGAGCGCGCTGCCGCCGTGGCCCGCGAGGTCGAGCCACACTGGCAGGGTGCCCTGAGCCTCGGGGAGAAAGAGAGATTGACGATAGAGGACGGACCATCGAGGAGCAGCGAAGTGATGCACCATAGCGGAGCATCGTCAGCAGCGTCAGCAGCGTCAGCGGCCCCAGCGGCGGCAGACGGAGCAGGAGGAGACGGAGAAACGAGGAGCAGAAGTGCCTCAGGCTGGAGTCCACCAGAGGTGGTCTCGGATGTCCTCAGTGGTCTTCGACGGGGCGTAACGAAACCTTCGGAGTGTGGAGTGATGAGTCAGAAGATAGGAAGATGGAGGGTGCTGGATGCGAAGATGATGGTCATGATGATGATGATGATGATGATGATGATGATGATGATGATGATGATGATGATGATGATGATGATGATGATGATGATGATGATGATGATGATGATGATGATGATGATGATGATGATGATGATGATGATGATGATGATGATGATGATGATGATGATGATGATGATGATGATGATGATGATGATGATGATGATGATGATGATGATGATGATGATGATGATGATGATGATGATGATGATGATGATGATGATGATGCTGATGATTGATGATGATGATGATGATGATGATGATGATGATGATGATGATGATGATGATGATGATGATGATGATGATGATGATGATGCTGATGGCGAAGGTGATGGTGATGATTTTGATGATGGTGATGGTGATGGTGATGGTGATGGTGATTACGATGGTGATGGTGACGACGACGACGACGACGATCCCAGACCCTTCGAGCCTCGATCCCTGATCGAGCATCCCTGGGCCTTCGGATCCCCGACCACCCCACGTCGCCGACGACGGCCGTGCGCTGATCTGCTGGGGAGGTCCGGCGGGCGCCCCGCGCGACATCCGCGAGAGGGGCGCCAGATGGGCCCTCCCGCCGAGCGCCTCCCCAGCGGACGGGCCGTGCGCTGGTCCGCTGGGAAGGCGCCCGCGGGCGCGCGGCCGGCAGTGCGCGCCAGCCCAGAGCCAGCCCAGCGGCGGCGGCGGCGGTGGGCGCCAGAGAGCAGGCTGGGCCGCGCTTTCGGGGGGCGGGGACGGAGGGGACCCTGACAACCTCGCGTCGTGAGCAGGATCGTGAACAGGATCACGGGGTCATCACAGCGCTTCATGGCCCCATAGGGAGCTTCACCGAAGGCCCCGGGGCTACCGCTCGCGTGCGTCCCCCCCGCCCAGTACAGCGCTTCGTGGCCCCGACGGCCCCAGTGCTACCGCCCGCATGCGTTCCCCCCCACCCAGTGCAGCGTTGTGGCCTCATAGGGAGCTTCACCGAAAAGGATATTCACAATTGCGGTACCCACAACTGCATATGGTTGGGTCCTTCGCCAGGATAATCTTCCCAACCATCCTGTGCTGTTGGGTCCTTGTTTTGTAGAGACGGTCCCTGCAATCCTCCCTCCTTCTTTCCTTCCCCTCCTCCTTGCGTTTCACTCACCTAGTGCAGCGTTTCGTGGCCCCATAGGGAGCTCCACCGAAGCCCCCAGTGGGACCGCCCGCATGCGCTCCGGAAGCCCAACTTGGCATTTTCACCCACCCAGTACAGCGTTTCGTGGTCCCATAGGGAGCTCCTCCGAAGCCCCCAGTGGGACCGCCCGCATGCGTCCCGGAAGCCCATTTTGCATTTTTGCCCACCCAGTACAGCGTTTCGTGGTCCCATAGGGAGCTCCACCGAAGTCCCCAGTGGGACCGCCCGCATGTGTCCCACACACCTAATGTGCCATCTTCACAGTACAGCGTTTCGTGGCCCCACAAGGAGCTGCACCGAAGCCCTCAGCTGGGGACCGCCCGCATGTGTCCCGGAAACCAAATTTGGCATTTTCGCCGGCCCAGTATAGCGTTTCGTGGCCCCATCGGGAGCTCCACCGAAGTCCCCAGAGGGACAACCAGCGTGCGTCCCAGAAGCTCAATTTTGCATTCACCCACACAATACAGCGTTTCGTGGCCCCATAGGGAACGCCACCGAAGCCCCCAGTGGGACCGTCCGCATGCGCCCCAGAAACCCAATTTCACCCACCCTGTACAGCGTTTCGTGGCCCCGTAGGGAGCTCCACCGAAGTCCCCAGTGGGACCGCCCGCATGCGTCCCGGAAACCCAATTCGGCATTTTCGCCCACCCAGTACAGCGTGTCGTGGTCCCACCGGGAGCTCCACC
The DNA here is from genome assembly GCA_963575745.1 of Prorocentrum cordatum. Lineage (NCBI taxonomy): Eukaryota > Dinophyceae > Prorocentrales > Prorocentraceae > Prorocentrum > Prorocentrum cordatum. Next base: position 237,955 of record CAUYUJ010009191.1, read on the forward strand.
GAAGCCCCCAGTGGGACCGCCTTAGTGCTACCGCCCGCATGTGTCCCCCACACCTAGTACAGCGTTACGTGGCCCCCTAGGGAGCTCCACCGAAGCCCCCAGTGCTACCGCCCGCACGCGTCGCATGCGTCCCCCCCACCCAGGGAGCTCCACCGACGGCCACAGTGCTGCCGCCCGCATGCGTTCCTCCTCCTCCTCCTCCTCCTCCTCCTCCTCCTCCTCCTCCTCCTCCTCCTCCCTGGACCAATGGCGATGCCGACGAGCGGGGAGTCCCTGGATCCCGAGCGGCGGCTGCGGCAGGAGGCTCGCGCGCGGCTGCAGGGCCTCCGGTGCGCGCAAAGCCCTGCGGGGCTGGTCATCGTCTCCCCCTCCCGAGTTGGCCCTCTCTGCTCCTCCTCCTCCTCCTCCTCCTCCTCCTCCTCCTCCTCCTCCTCCTCCTCCTCCTCCTCCTCCTCCTCCTCCTCCTCCGGCTGCTCTCTGGAGGGCGCTGCAGCTTTCCACGGGGCCCCTGGACCTTCTCACCGATTGCCAGCTGGTTTTCGACGGCTGGGTCCAAGGGAAAGCCCAGAATCCCAGGGGAAGCCACGCCAAATGGTGGGCCCGAATTCGGTCGGCCCTCGAGCGGCGGGGGGGCAAGAATGTCCGCCTTTTCAAAATCTTCTCGCACTTGGACGTTGATTCCCATGTGCGCTCAGGCCAGGACCCGCGATGCTCCCGTGGAAACGAGCTCGCGGATGCGCTGGCCCAGCGAGGGGCGGAGTCTGCTGCCACCCCAATTCGGCCCCACGTCAAGGCCCTACAGGTGGCCGACGCACGAGCGACCCTCGTGCACCAGCGAATCGGCGCGGTCCTGGCCCCGATCTGTGCGGAGGTCGATCGCGGGGCTCGCTCGGATCGGCTAGGCGATGCGGACGGTTCGGTCGGTTCCGCTTCGGGCCTGGGGCGGATCGGGGAGCTCGAGGCCCGTTCGGGGCATGTCCTGTCCCGCCTGAGCTCTGGTAGGTGGGCCTGCAGTAAATGCCGACAAACACCAGGGCGCCTCTCCTTGGCCGACTGGCTCCAGAGTTGTGCGTGTCGCGGGGACGTATGTAAGAGGGGCTTGAGCGAGCAAGGCCACCACGTCTATGTCCCCCCACCTGTATCAGCGAGTTGAAGGTCGGTGCCCGCAGTGTGCACCCCTCTCATTCCATAGCCATGCAGAATGGTCTGGCCTGGTGCTGGAGGTGTGCCAGGTACGCCCCCATCGTTGCTGGGGGGGGCGGCTCTGTAAGCTGGCCTACGAGTGCCCCCAGGAGCGCACCCCCTCTGGCCAAACGATGATCAATCGTCTCCGTCGTGGCCTCACCCCGAAAGCGGGGATGCAGTGGCCCATACCCCCGGTGGGGGGTGGCGGATCAGCTCCCTTGCCTGTGGTCGGCAGCTCGGCCAAGGATTTCGGAAGGCTGACGGACGGGAGAGTCGGCAGCTCGCTCAAGGCCCCCCCCCGTCGACGATGATCATAACCTCTGTTACAGATTATCCGTAATCTGCACGCGGGGGGGCGTAGCACTGCTCCGACCCCCTCTTGTTCGAACTTTTCCCGAGCTTTTCTCCTGTTCCTCCTCCTCCTCCTCCTGCTCCTCCTCCTGCACCTCTTCCTCCTCCTTCTCCTCCTGCGCCTCCTCCTCCTGCTCCCACTGCTCCTCCTGCTGCTGCTCCTCCTCCTCCTGCTCCTGCTGCTCCTCCTCCTCCTCCTCCTCCTCCTCCTCCGCCTGCTCCTCCTCCTCCTCCTGCTCCCCCTGCTCCTCCTCCTCCCTCTGCTCCTCCTCTTCCTCCTCCTGGTCCTCCTCCTCCTCCTCTTCCTCCTCCTCCTCCTCCTCTTTTCTCCTCCTCCTCCTCCTCCTCCTCCTCCTCCTCCTCCTCCTCCTCCTCCTCCTCCTCCTCCTCCTCCCCCTCCTCCTACTCCTCCCTGGACCAATGGCGAGGCCGACGAGCGGGGAGTCTCTGGATCTCTGGATCCCGAGCGGCGGCTGCTGCGGCCGCAGGGCCTCCGGTGCGCGCAAAGCCTTGCAGGGCTGGTCATCGTCTCCCCCTCCCGAGTCGGCCCCCCCCTCTTCCTTCTCTTCCTCCTGCTCTCCTCCTCCTCCTCCTGCTCCTCCTCTCCTCCTCCTCCTCCTCCTCATCCTCCTGCTCCTCTTCCTCTTTCTTCTCCTGCTCCCTCCTCCTCCTCCTGCTCCTCCTCCTCCTGCTCCCCCTGCTCCTCCTGCTTCTCCTCTTCCTCTCTTCCCTCCTGCTCCTCTTCCTCCTCCTCCTGCTCCTCCTGCTCCTCCTGCTGCTCCTCCTCCTCCTCCTCCTCCTCCTCATCCAGATCCTCCTGCTCCTCCTCTCCTCCTCCTCCTCCTTCTCCTCCTCTAGTCCCCTCCTCCTAGTCCTCCTCCCCTCCTCCTCCTCCTCCTCCTCCTCCTCCTCCTCCTCCTCCTCCTCCTCCTCCTCCTCCTCCCCCCAGCCGTGGAGCTGGGAGCAGGCCGCGCGGCCCCGCGCCCCTTGCCGGGAGCAGGCCGCCCCCAGGGGCCCGCGCCGCGCGGGGCGCGCCCCCCCGGGCGAGGGCGGCCACGTTCGGCCCCATGGAGCTGAGCCCGTCCGTCGCCATCTTCAGGGGCAACGACAGGGGGGGATTGGCATACAGTCGGCCCGGATTAGTAGGTCGACCCTGGCAGCTCAAGGGTACCCTTGTGTCCTGTGCCTCGCGACACGTGCCTTCTTACACTCCTATGGCGATGTGGCCCTCGGAAGGGTCTAGTGTCCTCTCGCGTGTCCTGTCCAATCAAGGCCGACTGTAGGGGGGGATGCATGGAACCCCCATCGCCCATTGATCGCCGATGGAGGCCCGAGAGCCCTAACCTGCCCAGGGAGGTGCAGACTCACTGTCGGGGCCTAATCGCCGATCTATCGGCGATGTATCGCCGATTCCGGGTCGATGCATCCCCCCCTATGCCAGTCCCCCCCTATCGTTGCCCCTCCAATCTGGCGGACCGAGCGCGGCGGGGGGCGGCCCAGTCAAGCAGTGCCGGGGCGTCCTGGCTGGCCTGTAGCAGGCCCACCAGAGCATGTTCTAAGAACCTTTCTCGTGGTCTGCAAGAACTGTTCTTGATACATCTCTGGCTCTGACCGTCTTGGTTTAACACGTCGGGTTTATGTTCTAAGAGCAGTGTGTCTCTTCTCAGAACAGGTTGGGTTCTAAGAGCATGTCGTGGTAGACCTGTAGGAGTGCCGGGACGGTCGGTCCCTGCTCAACCCAGGCGGCCGGCCAGCGCGGGCAGGTGGCGCGTGGCGCCCAGGGGCCGGCTCGTCGTCGCCAGGCCTCCCAGAGCTGGGGTCCGGGCAGACTGGGTCGGAGGACGGCGCCGAACCGCCGATGCATCGCCGATGCGGCTCGATGTGGAGCCCGATGTTCTCCACGCCGATTTCGCCGATGCACCGCCAACGTCGCCGACGTATCCCCGATGCCTCGCCGATGCCTCGCCGATGCATCGGTGATGCGGCGCGATCCTCCGACCCCCCCTGCTCGAACCGTATTTTGGAGGCCTCTATCGTCCCGAGTCATTCGTTGACGGTCCTTGGGTCGAGAAACGGCCTCGAGAGGCTGACAACGTAACAGAGAATTGCCGTCCACGATTTTTGCCTCGCCTGGGCCTCGTTGGGGATGTTCAAGAGAGGGGGTGAATATTGCATTGAGTGGGTACGATGGGCGGGGCCATGGACTCTCCAAGATCGCAGGCCTAGGGGTTGACATCCACACCAATATCGGCGGTGTGCCTCCACCGAGGGAAGAAGATCCCGATCTCTTTGATGGTGGTAATGTTCTGACTGCCAAGGTGACTGAAATACTACCACCAACATCGAAATCTAGGATCATCTTACCCCTGTGGAGGTAACTCCCTATGTTGGAGTTGGTGCCCACTTCCAGGCCTCCAACAATATTCCATATCGCTGCTTCTTTCAGCAGTTACGTTCCCTGCCACCCCCCCTCGTCCGCGCGCATGCCCCGGGCCACGATGCGCCAGTCCCCCTCTCTTCCTGGCCCCCCCTCTCTGCAGCGCCCCCGAGCGCCCCCAGAGTAAGTAAGGAGCCGGGCGCCTCGACGGCGCATCGGCAGAGAAGATGCCGTGCAGATGTGCACTGGCAAAGTGGTGAGGAACATCGATCGGCTGCGATTCTCTGCCGCCGGTGCTGCGGGAGGTCAAGCAGAAAAGCGATGATACATCCGTTTCGGAGAATTTCCAGGGCGCGCTTCTTGCGGGACCAGCTTTCTTGATGCCAAGATCGGAATTACCCAGACGGGTTTATGCTATAGGCTATACGTATGTTCGTCGGCCTCGCAGGCTCCGAAACCTTATAGCATACGCTCCGTTGCGGGCGCTTTCTGTCCACGCCACTTGGGCAACGAGACATTATAGAGACGTTTGTGAAAGATGTTCTGTCGGACGTGCGTCTCAAATAGAAGCACATGGTACTAGAATGGCAGGCTCGTGTCGTGACGACCCTGACGTTAGTGTGTTGACACCGTGTGGATCCTTCGACCTCGCCCGATCGGGGATTTTCCGATCGCCAACTCGCTCCATGTTGGCCGATTCTGGGCCACCAGCGGCGCTCAACCTTGAACGGCCGCGGCGGGGTCGCAGTCGCGTTGAGACGACACGGACCTGCCGCATGCCCTCCTGCGCCCCATCAGGGAAGGCCCGCCGCGGGGAGAGTCGGATACTCATCGCCATACACGTCGCACGACATCGTTCAGGAACCATTCACCTGCAAGATTCTCGAAGGAGGAATCCCCTGAGCAAGGACGAGGAGTGCAAGGAACACGGCCGATCGTCTGGGAATGCCAAGTACCCAGACCCCCGACGTCGTGATTTTTCGCAACGTCGACCCCCAGAGGTCTGGACCCCTTCCCCAGGACTCGTTTTGCATCCTGAGTCATTTTTTGACAGTCCCGAGGCCCAGGAAGGCCCCCGGAGGCCGAAAGTGGCGAGCCATCTCCCGCCGTGACTTTTTCGCAGCGCGAGGGGGTCCGGGTACCCGACGAAAGACTGGAAGGTCCCCCTCCCAGCCCTCGGTCAGCCGCCCGTCGTGGCCCCCGCCCCGCCCGCCGCCCCGGCGGCGGCGGCGCCGCCCCCGCTGGCCCGCGACCTCCTGCGCGCCGCGGCGGCGGCCGGCGCACTGGGACTACGGCCAGGCGCGCCGCACCGCCGTCTCCCGAAGCAGAACAAACGGCACAAGCACACATCGAGGACCAACAAACATGAGTAATAATAGTAATTATAGTAACAATATTAACAATCGTATTGATATAGTGGTAAGAACAGTGATACTAATAACAAGTAAAGTACAAGAGGAATAATAAACAAACGGATACTGATCATAACAATACTAAGAATAAACATGCTACTCATAAGAAGGACTAATAAGAACATAAGACAGAAGAGTAATAATACTGATAATACGAATAATAATACGAGTACTACTAATATATATCATAAGAAGACTAATACGAAAGAAGCGACGTAAGCAGAAACTTTTGGCGCTCCGCGCGGATTTCTTAGATCTGCGCTAGCCCCCCCCCCCCCCGCGGCGCCTCAGGCGCCGCCCCTGGCGCGCTCCAGCGCAGATCCAAGAGCTCAGCGCGGAGCGCCAAAAGTTTCTGTGTATGTCGTCGTTGTTTTTTTACTATTCCCGAAGCCAACAAAAAAACGACAAACACACAGCCGGACCGAGTTATAAGATCGAGGACGGTTCGGGAAGGGTGCTGTAGTGTTCTTCGTGCCTGTTGCGTGTTCTCGTGCACCCCTGGGGGAGGGTACCCTTGGATGCTCTGTGTTTTGGCCGACGGAGTGTCTCATGCTCTGGAGGGATGTTCTTCTGGTCTAGGTTTAAGTCGGGCGTGACCCTCTTAAAGGAGAAATGTTACAAATAGTCTGTGGACGATTTCCGATTTTTTTGAGCGTTTTTGCATATTTTGGAATGTTTCTCATTTTCCTTCCTCGAAAACCCGCCTGTAGGAGGACATGCCCGACCTAAGCCTAGGTTCGACTGCACATTAGTCGGCGCTCCGCGCGGATTTCTTGGGTCGGCGCCGGGCCCTCCCTGGCGGCGCCTCCGGGGCGTCGCCCCTGGCGCGCCAGGGGGGGGTCCAGCGCAGATGCAACAATGGCGGAGTCCCGACCTGTGGACGCGAAGCCATGCCCTTTTCCGGGGCCCCTGAGGATCCGCCCTGAGGGGGCCTTCAGAGGCCTCCCGAGGCCTCGGCGGTGCCACTTCCCAATCCTCTTGGTCGAAGTCTCGCCGCAAGACGCAGGGGCCTATATCTTCTATGATGGGGTTCCTGGCTCACGAGGACCGAAAACAAGGGGCGGGGGCCCAGGTTGGCAGGCGGGGGGCTGTTTGTAAGCATCCTCTTCAGTGTCCGCGGTGGACGATGTACAGTCGAGGTTGATTAGCAGGTCGACCCTGCCAAATCAAGGGCCTGTATTCCGCGAGCCATGCCTTTACATTTCTATTGCAATGCGGCCCTTGGCAGGGTCTCGTGTCCTCTCGCGTGTCCTCCCCAGTCAACCCCGACTGCAGAACAGACATGCAGCGCCTTGCTGGCCCCAGATGAACACCTGCTCTGACGCATGGCCACCTCCCCCTGAGCCCGCGGATCTCCTCTGACACTGTCGGGCCTCTGCCTATACAGCCCCATCTCCCAGCCGTGACGTGTCCCCAACGGGGTGTTGCCCAATACCTTTACGGTCAACGCGCATATCAAGGACTCGCGCGTGTTCTAGGCTACCCTTGTGTCCTTTCCTCTGCGGCCCGTCCTTTGCTGTTGCGTCCCTGGGGGTTTTGGTCGCCCGCCGGCCGAAGCATCCCAACTCTGCCTCCAGGGTCTTGCGTCCTTCCCACCCGTCCTCATTTACGTTTTACTAGCTTGCCTGGTCCGCCCAGCGCGCCACGGGGCACGCCATGACCGCGTGGCCCGACGGCGATGCCCGAATTTCCCCGAATTTCCCCACGCCCACCCGTGAATATGAGCGAGCATGCAGCTTTTTTTCCCCCGAGGGCCCAGAGCCTGCCGCGCAGGAATGGTAGTCACATTTTGGTTTCCTATCGAAGACGCCTTCGAATCACCGCCGCCCCCTGGCCTTTTTGGAAGCGCCTATGTGGCCGAACGTGGAGGCCAGACCTGCCAAGCTATCGGACCACGTGTTCCCCGAATCGGTTTGGAAAGCCTTCGGGGAACACGTGGCGCATCTGAAGGTCATCTTCTTCCGTGTCTTGAAGGTCTGGGGTCTCAATCAATTTGGCGGCAGGAAGTGTTGTTGGAAAAGCGACAGTTCTCTGCGGTTCGTTCTTGTAGAGTCTTGGAGGCTTCTTGGGGCAATATTGGGACCCTCTTGGGGCCATATTGGGGCGTTTGATGCCCACTTGGGGCTCTCTCCCCTCTTGGTTTGGGGCCCTCTCGGTGCCATCTTGGAGGACATCGATCAATCGATGGGACGGCGCCGACCAGGGGCCGCTTACCTTGAGCCGGGACAACGCCCTCTTGGGGCGCAAGTGGGGTATCCTTGGGCGCTCTTGGGGCTGTGTTGGAGCCCTCTTAGGCCCGACCAGAATACGAAACCCCACGTGTGCTCTGTTCCGAGGTATTGCAGTGATTTGGGCCTCTTGGAGAGTGGCGCTTGCCTTGAACAAAAATGCGAAGTGGCGACGGAGTGGCCAGCATGGTGTACGGCGCGCGCACCCGCAAACATTCTCGATTTTTGGGGGCAGGAATGGTGAGCCCGCACACGCCACACAACATTCGAGCACCCCCCTTTGGCGCCCTGTCAAGCAACAGTGCAACATGATCGCGGAGCGCCCCAAAACGATCCTGGTGTTGCCGCAGAGGGCTCCGCTGCTTTTTGACAGGGACGGTGGCGGGGGGCCCCGCATGGCGCCTCCGCCCAAGGGGGGTGGCTGGCTTGATTCTCCCTCGACGCGCTGGTGGAAGCGGACCCTGGGAGAGAGAGCTCCAGGGGAAGCGGGGGGAGGAAGGAAGCGATGGTGGAGATTGAGAGTCTCCCCCCCCATATTTCGATGGATTCACTTCTGGGAACCGACCTTCAGAAAGTAGTTTTGTGCGCACGGTGGGCTTATGGACAGAATCTCGCGACTTAGAGCAGTTGCAGAGGTTCCATGCATACAGTTCGCTTGAATAGCATCGGAAGCAGCCTTAGTCTGGAGGCTCGAGAAGCCTCCCCCCCCCAAACAAAAAAGCGGAGGTCTTGAGAGCAGTGTTTGGCCTTTTTGGCTCGGGGGCGCCGTTCCTGGGCCCCGCGCGGCCCCTGGGACGACCGGCGCTGCAAAACCGAAGCCCTGCGGCAGAGGTCGGGATCTCGCCTCTGGCATCCCCGCATGGTCGAGACTGCGACATCGGCGGCCCGGCCCGCCCCGGCGGGGCCCTCCCGCCCAGCGCCCCGACCCGCCCACTCCGGATCCAGCCGCCCGACGCCGACCCGCCCGTTCGGGGGTGGACAGACCTCCTACCCTGACACGTCGATTCAGGAATTTGCCGTTTTCGGTTCGCGAGAGGGCGTCGCGGCCGTCATTTTTGCGGGTCCAGGTCTGTCGGTTTCGGTCCCCGGCCGTTTTCACGAAGGGGAGGTCTACCAAAGGGAGGTTTGTCCACCGCCGACCCGTCCGGGTCCGCCCGTCAGGGTCGGCCCGCCCGGCCCGCCCCTTGCAGGCCCGACCGCTCGCGCTCGTGAATAGAGCGGGGGATTCTGCACCGCTCCGTCGACGATCGACGCCCGATGCACACCCTGGGTCTCTGAACAAGCGTGCGGGGGGGTACCCCCCCCGGCGGGGGTCGAGCTCGCCTCGGCGCTCCGCGACGGGGCTCGGGGCGCCTTCGGCGCGCGGTGGCTGCCCGCGACGGGGGTCAACGTGGGCTGTCGGCGGGGGTAACGCCCCCCCGACGCTTGTTAAGAAACTCGGGGGGAGGAACAAAAAAAAAAAAAAAAAAAAACGAAACGGGATTCCGCGGGCCAGAATTTGGATCCCTGCCGCCGGCCTGGCCCCCAGCTGGGGGTGCGGAGCGCCAGCGGCCCCGCCGTGAAACAAGGGCACATGTTCTGGGAGCGCGTTCCTTTACAGGCCCCTACCTCAGGGTCCCAGCGGATTTCGAGGCAAGCCTGGAAGCACCCGCGGAGCCAGAGCGGGCCAAAGGCGAGGGGCACGGTCGGGTGTTGCTAGAAGTGCGGCCAAGGTGCCTCCAGGATTTTGGGTAGCCCAAACGGCCTCCAAAGCACCCCTCACGAGGCCCAGAGGTCCCCAGGGTCTCCAAAATGAAGCGAAAGCTGGGGGCACCTTGGGCCAGGGGTACTTCTAGTAGCACCCGACACGGGGGGAAGGGAACGGGTCAGTCAACCCCCTCCTCTTCTTCTTTCTTCTCTTCTCTTCTCTTCTCGTGTCGTCTCGTCTCGTCTCGTCTCGTCTCGTCTCGTCTCGTCTCGTCTCGTCTCGTCTCGTCTCGTCTCGTCTCTTCCCTTCCTCCTCCTCCTCCTCCTCCTCCTCCTCCCTCCTCCTCAACTCCTCCTCCTCCTCCTTGGTTGTGTCATCATCCTCATCCCCCTCCTCCTCTCCTCCTGCCTTCTCTTCCATCGGGACCACGGCTCCTCCTCACTCCTCCTCGATCCTCCTCCTCTTCTGTTTTTCTGCCTCATGTCTCATCATCATCATCATCATCATCATCATCATTTCCCTCCTGTCTCCGCTCCTCCCTGCCTCATCCTCCTTCTCCTCCCGCCTCCGCCGTCCCTTCTTCTTACATTGCACGCCCTCAACTCCACCTCCTCCTCCTCCTCCTCCTCCTTCTCCTCTCCTCCTCTCCATCGCTCCATCCTCCTGCTCCTCCTCCTCCTCCTCCTCCTCCTCCTCCTCCTCCTCCTCCTCCTCCTCCTCCTCCTCCTGGTCATCCTCCTCATCCCCCTCCTCTCAAGCCACTTCGGCCCTGGCCCCCATTTCCCAGGGCTGCCCCAGTACCTCCGCGAGGTGCTTGAGGGACTTCCGTGCACCCGCTCCTTTGCAGGTTTTACGGTCGACCAAAGCTGGGGTTCATGGCTCGCACCCGCGCACCGCCGCTGCGCAGCACCAGCCAGGCTGCCCGCGGCACCGCTGCCTGGCATTCCTCATCGCGGCCATGGACGCGCTGCCGCGGCTGCAACACGTGCGAGTACAACGACCGCCTCGACCCGCTGGCCCCCACATGCACACGTTGCAATCGGCCCGTGCGCATGCATCGCAGCCGCTCTCGTTCGCCAAGCCAGGTGAGGTTTGGGCCCGAGGAGATCATCGACCCCGACACGCCGCCGCCAGCCGCCCCTCGCCATGAGACGGCGACGCCGAGTGCTGACAACGGCGCCCTCGCCAGCCACCTACGCCAGGCACTTGCGGCCGCCACCCACCCCGCCTTGCGGGCCATCCTCGCTGCTCAGATGCAGCGCCTCGGTGCCCAGGAGACCGAGCCCAAGGTCAGCGAGGTGGAGGCCATGAGGAAGGCAGACGGAACGTGGCGTAGTGCAGTCAACCACCACAATCAGGTCGTGGCCAACGTCGTGCGGCTCCGTCAGGCCTTGTCCACGGCAGAAGCCAAGGAGGCCGAGGCAGCCCTCGAGGTCGCCAAGACGGAGACCGCCAAGCGCAAGGCCGCCCAGGCGCTGGCACATGCCGAAGGAGTCGGACAACCAGACGACGTCAAGAACTCCGCCAGCAAGCCCGACCACCCACCCGAGGCGCCTTTCACAGTCTCTTGGGACCCCACGCTCTTCCAGCAGATCGAGGAGCTCGATTTCACCGACACCGAGCAGCAGGAGCTCAACGCCGTCAAGAAGGGGCTCGAGGAGCTCAAGCAGCAGTTCGCCACAAAGGGCCCCCAGGTACAGGAGCTCATCAGCCGTGCCACAGCCGTGCGCCAGGCACGCGAGGCACGCTACCAGAAGAAGCGCAAGGGCGACGACGGCCAAGCCGGCACCACGCCCGGTGCTGCCCCGCCCGCTGGCGGCCACACTGGCGGCGGACAGCCCCCCAGCGCAGGCGAGGCCGCCGACGCTGGAGGCGAGCCGCCACCCGCAGCCGCCCAGGCGCAGGCGCAGCAGCAGGAGGATGACGCTGCGCTGGCTGCCGAGGCCGCTCGCCTGTCCGCCGCCAAGTTCGCCGCCCACGCCGCCATGAACAAGGACACTGCCCCCGAGACGGCCGCCCAGAAGGCAGGCAAAGGGAACGGCCGCTCCACCGCCACCAAGCGAGCCACCTCGCATTGACTAGGCGGAGGTGACCCCAGCATCACGGGGGAAGGTGATGCCAACTCTCCTACCAGTACTAGTAGTTTCTTCTTCAGCAATGTCACTTGCTTCGGTGAGAAAGTCCATGAGTGGATCCAGGCCAGCAGTGACGACTACATCGGTTTTGTCGAGACCCACGCCAATGCAGCCAGTGTATCACAGTGGCAGGGGAGGCTCAGGTCCATCAATCGCAGGCTATTCGCCAACCTCGCTCGACCCACATCACGTGCTGATTCTGAAGGGTGGACTGCTGATTCCCATCTAGAGGCTGAATCCATGTCCGCAGTTTCACACGCGAATGAGGGTGGAGAATGGTTTCTCCCCAGAGGGCATCTCCATGCCCACCCTCTCCTCGAGGCGGCCCAGTCCAAGGACCTACAGGTTTCCCCTCACCCCTCCCTCGACGGCTTTTTGCCCATTGTCCTCCATCTCCGTGGTTATTCTATTGTTGCAGTTCTCTTCTATGGATTCTGCAGTGTCGGCATGCGAGGACCCAATTTAACCCGTTTCAGGAAGCTCGGGGGCCTTCTTCGCTCCCTCCAGCTCCCTTGGTTTGTCATTGCCGATTGGAACCTTATTCCTGCTGCACTCATTCAGTCAGGTTTCCTAGCACAGATCCAAGGAGAGATCATGTGCGCATCTGTCGAACACACATGTGACCCAGGTGGAGGGCGTAAGCCATCGCATTTGGACTTTCTCGTTCACAGTGCTGCTGCCCGCCCATACCTGGTCAGCCTCTCGCCAGTGTTAGATGTCCCGTGGAAGCCCCACATTGGATTGCGTCTCCAGCTCATCCAGTCTGGCGAGCAATTGCTCACGCGAATTCTTCAGCTCCCGAGGTGCTTGCCACACGTCGCTCGCCCTCGCAAGGCTGCTACTACTGGGTCTAAGGCAAGCCTTGCCAGAGCCCAGCGAGCAGCCCGCATGGAGAAGGCAACCGAGAGAAAACAGTCTCTTCATGCCACTCTCTTCGCAGATTTACGGACCAGCGAAGGCCAAGATGCCGACGCCGAGTCCACCAGTGCTGGCGCCAGCCCCACATCAGAGGGCGACGAGGTCGATTCAGCCCAGCCTTCCGAGGAGGAAGACCCGTGGGCACACGAGACGAGTTTTTGGCCAGCCGTGCCGCCTGTTGTCTCGAACCCCGCTCGCGAGGAGACAAAACAGTGCTCGCTCGGCTCGTTTGCTTCACCCACCTCCGATGCTTCATCCGTTCATCTTTGCGATTCGCGGATCTCGGCACACGGTGAATACACAGCCGATGCCTCTCTGCCTCAGACCTCTAGTGGTGTCGCCCCGAGAGACACGCCCGCCGCCCAGGACAGGCTGCCCGCTGCTCTCTCCGCCCGCGATTCTGTCCCCGTTGCCCCTTCTTCTCATCCCGCCCAACAGTCAGAGACTTTTTCACCAGCCCAGCGTGAGAACCCCCCTGACGCGCCTGTCGTACCCGAGGAGACCATGCCAGACAGTTTTTCCAAATCCACGAATTTCCCCCAACCTGGCCCCAATGAACCGTGCCCAGGATCTGGGGAGTTTAGTTCTACCGCCGTGGATTTCGAAATCCCTAGTTTGCTCTGGAGCGCCTCTCGGGAACAAATCAGTGCCCTGCCAGCCAGCTGCGCGATGCCTGCCCCTGCAGCCACTGCTTCCGTAGCTTTTCGGCTCAAGCCTGAGTTGACCCTTCAGCTTGGGCAGGCCTACGGCTCTTGGGCCACGACTGTCGAGGCCACTTTCCACACACACCACCAGATACCTTTCATTGGCGTCAGCCGCGCCACAGGACCCAGGTACCAGATCACAGTTGTCCGCGAGCTACAGTGCAAGAGGAGAGCGCCTCTCGCCGATTTCTCCAGCAACTGGTGGACACGCGTTCACACTCTACTCCAGAACGCGCACAGACACCGAGCCCGCAGGAACGGACACCTGCAACTCCAGCAGCTGCATCGTGACCTACGGCGCCTCGCTGACTCACCACCCCCAGCTGCAGCCAACATCGTCACACCCAAGGACGACCGCACTTGGGACCAGTGGATCCTTTTCCTGCAGCAGATCGAGCACGCCGACGACGGCCACATCGTGGCACACGCAACCAGAGCCAACCGACTTGCCAAGCGAGCCCAACAACGGGCAATACGCAAGTCCGTTCGTGCATTCAGCGAGTGGGCAACCACGCCCGAGGCCTTGGGAACACTCCATCGCTCCCTACGGCCCCAACCACAGCCAGCAGAGGTCACATTGTCCGACGGAGGCACCATCATGCACCCCAAGGAGCTCATAGACCAGAAGATACAGACCTGGACCGACCTGTGGGCCCCCCACGACGTCGACTACCACAGCCTGGAGGCCGCCTTCCAACGCATCGTCGACCGCATCCAGGAGTGCCCACTCCCCGCGCTCACCGCGGACGACCTCCGACGGGCCGCTCCCCGCCTCAAGGCCAACACCGCGCTTGGTGCCGACCGTCTACGACCTGGAGATTTCCTGCGGCCCCCTCAAGAGGCACTCCAGGAATTGGCCGACCTACTTACTACAGCGGAACGACTCCAAGCTTGGCCACACCAACTCCTACACACCATCGGTGTCATGCGGGCCAAGAAGGACAACGGTGACCGCATCCTCGGCCTCATGACGATGGTTGCACGACTGTGGTCCATGGCACGTGAAGAACATGTACAACAGTGGAATCGAGATTATTTCGCACACTGGGACGCCATAGCCAAAGGCAACTCGGCCTTCGTGAGGCGTACGAAAGGTGCCTGCACGAGGAACTTTCGACCTACCTCAGTATCCCGCAGGCGCACGGGCTACTGGACATCGCCCAGTTCTACGATTCCATCCACTGGGTCACCCTCATCAACGACGCGCTCGACCTCAATTTCCCACCTGAAGTTCTCGGACTCGAGATCTTGCAGTGCACCGCCCCGCGCTCGCTCATGCAGAGCGGTGCGTATGCGGAAGCACTCCACCCCACACGCTCTGTCGTACAGGGACTACGCTCAGGTACACGTTTCGCCAAGATCATGACCTACAAGGCACTACAGCGCATCACACATCACTACCCCGACCTCCAGCACCGCATTTGGGTCGACGACCTGTCGCAGCGCCTGCAAGCCAGCCGGCGAGCTTTACGCCGCCGCATGGTAGCTTGCCTCGCCGACACCTGCACGGCGCTCCAGGACCAGGGCCTAAACGTTGCTAAGAAGAGCGTCATCGTCTGCACACACCACGACGACGCCAGATACATTGCCAACGCCATGAGAAGGAAGGGTTTTCCCATCCGCGCCAACACCCAGGCCAGCTATCTCGGCATCGACCTCGGCTGCGGTATACGACATGCGCGACGCACCACCACCCAGCGACGTCGCAAGCACGACGCCATGCACCAGAAGATACTTCGCTTCACACGTGCCACACGTCGGTATCGTATTTCATCCAAGCTCGCAGTACAAGGAGGGATGCCAGCAGTCACCTACGGACACCAAGTCTACGGCGCATTCGGCACGACTATGACCACTTACCGCCGACGCGTCGGTGACGCAGTGAGACCTCGATTAAGAGGACGATGCCTCACTACCCTACTTGACCTACGCGCTCATGACCCAGCCCGCAAACTACCACACGACGCACTCAAGGCATGGCTCACAACCTGGATACAAGGAGGACCCCTCCAACGTGTTATTCAAGCCACCTGGAAGACCGTCGTCACCAATTTCAAGACCATGCCGCCACATGTACGGGTACGGCACATACGTGGGCCACAATCGACCATCATCCACTACCTTATGCAGCACGACTGGGAACCACTGGAGCCCAACAAATGGCGCCTCCCGCCAGCACTCTCCGACTGCGGAGACACATGGGAGTTCGACGCCAAGCGGCTCACAGGACACCCCGACGCCGACATCTCACATCAATTATTTCATGACCTCGACGCCAGCATCCAGCACCAACAATGGCAGCGGGCCAGTACCCACCACGGCGGAGAGGGCATGCAGCAAGGAATCGACAACTACTCCTACCGCAGGCTTCTTCGGCACCTCGAGAGTCTCGCAGACGGCGCACGCCTCGCGAGCCTCATGCTCACCATCGCAGTGGGTGCCATGTGGACACGCTCCAGAGTCGCCGCCGAAACATCCACCACCACTACCACTACATGCCCACGCTGTGGAACCAGTGACGAGGATGACTACCACCGATGCTGGGAGTGCGAGGGCAACAGCGCCAACAACATCATACTCGCCTCCAACACACTCTGTGCAGAGGCTGCCTCTCAACGAGCCATGTTCGAGTGTTTCTGGACACGAGGCCTACTACCTGCGCAGTGGACAGCTCTCCCGCCACCACCACAGCACGACCAATGGGAACACTTCAATTGCAACGAGCACAACGAAGGATGCATGGACCACGTTGGAGGACGCCCGACATACGCCTTCGGCGACGCCAGTGGCGGCCCCGACACTGCTGCCACCCCCCTGAGGAGGATCGGTATAGGTGTCGCTTTTTTCGCCGACCTCAATAAGCACGACATGCCGCTACAGGGCGCAACTTGGGGGCCTCTCGCGGGCAGCCGACAGACCGTCATACGTGGTGAACTCATGGCCCTAGTAGTAGCAGCTGAGAGCATCACCAACGACCTCGTCTACTTCACCGACAGTGAGGGCTGCTACAACAACTACCACAATGGACACACGGACAATCCAGTCGGACCAGACGCCGACCTATGGGCACGACTCGGACGTAACATCTCCTCTCGCCGCGGCTCCCTCACCATCCTGTGGATCCCCTCGCACATGAGTGCCCAGGATGTCCTCCAGGGCAAGATCCCCGCCACCCTCGCCTACGGCAACACAGTGGCGGACGAGATCGCAGGAGGCGCAGCACAGGCAGCCAGAATCCCTACCTCCGACAGACAGCAATACGCATTGATTGAGCAAAAGGCTTTTCTCGTACGCATGAGATTGCTCCGCACATCTCTCGAAGCGCTTGAGCACGCCAGGAATATCGAGCAATCCCCTGGGGAATTCCGCCCAAAGAGGCAGAAAGGTGTGGCCCCACAGAGGCCACCCGCCCCCCGCGTTTGTGCCCTGTTCCAGTCCCAGCACTCTGTAGCCCTCTGTGGATCCAAGTGCACCCGCTGTAGGACCACTACCACGCTGGCCTCAAGGGCCCAGTGGCTTGCTAGCGAATGTTTCGACCTATGTAATGTCGATGGCACCTATATGATGGCTCCTCTTGGGAAACAGGTACACGTCGCAGGGGGATATGTTGACCCGACACACACTTTAAGGTTCCACGCTGGGCTGAATATTTGGTTATGTTCCGTCTGCGGGTCATACGCAAACCAGCTTCTCGGGAAACTCGGGGGTCGGTGCGAGACCCCAACTCCGACAGGCGTTGCTTACCTGCGGAGAATCGCCAAGGGACTCTGGCCTAAGGCTCTCAGTCGAGCTGAGCGCGAAGCCAGAGACCAACGCACCCCACGGAGGGTAGCGGATCTTTAATTTCATCCAATCGCTACGCGATCAGGCAGAATCTCCAGAATCTCCTCCTCCTCCTCCTCCTCCTCCTCCTCCTCCTCCTCCTCCTCCTCCTCCTCCTCCTCCTCCTCCTCTCCTCCTCCTCCTCCTCCTCCTCCTCCTCCCTCCTCCTCCTCCTCCTCCTCCTCCTCCTCCTCCTCCTCCTCCTCCTCCTCCTCCTCCTCCTCCTCCTCCTCCTCCTCCCTCCTCCTCCTCCTCCTCCTCCTCCTCCTCCTCCTCCTCCTCCTCCTCCTCCTCCTCCTCCTCCTCCTCCTCCCTCCTCGCTGCTCCTCCTTCTCCTCCTCCTCCTCCCCTCCTCCTCCTCCTCCTCCTCCTCCTTCTCCTCCTCCTCCTCCTCCTCCTCCTCCTCCTCCTCCTCTTCCTCCTCCTCCTCCTCCTCCTCCTCCTCTTCCTCCCCTTCGCTCCAGGCGCCCGCGGCCCAAGCCAGCGACGACGAGAGCGAGTACGACGACGGCGACTTCGAGGACGACCCCGCGGCACCCGCCGTGCCGGACGAGTCCGGCGAGGAGATCGCGGAGGATCGGGCGTGCGGTCTTGGGGGGTGACCCGAAGGGGGGGTGACGAAGAGGCCCTATAGGGGAGCCCCTTAGGCCGCCTTCTGGAGCCAGTGGGT
>CAUYUJ010009191.1:260443-272943 GCA_963575745.1 Prorocentrum cordatum
GCGGACGTACAGTCGGGGCGCTGAAGAAGGAACCCTTTTCGTTGGGGAGGGGCTCCGCGTTCCTCAAGTGTTGCACAGCTCGCCTCGGGTTTCCCTTAGGTCTTCGGCCGGAATTCGAAGCTTAACTTATGACAAAAGGGGCCCCGTTCCTTATGTAGGGTTCCTTAGGTCAAGGCCCCGACTGCATCCCGCAGGCGGGCTCCGCCGGCGGAAAAGGCGGCGGCCGCGGACGGCGAGACGTCGACAGCTTGTCGATCCGAGGCTGCGGGAGTCGGCCTGGACCCGTGCGGCCGCGGGTGCCCCCCGTCGGCCCGTGCGGGCACCGCACCGCTCGCCTGAAGTCGGGCGTGTCCCCCTACAGGGGGATTCTCGACGAAAGACAAAAAATACCCCCAAAATACCCCAAAAGGCAATATATGTATAGTTCAATAAATACTCCCCAGACTATTTTTGGATTATTTTTTGGTTCTTGTTGGGGTACTTTTTATTTTTCGTCAAAAATCCCCCTGTAGGGGGACAAGCCCGACATAACGCTCGCCCCGCGCTCCAGATTCGGGAGTCGGGCCCCGCGGCCCTACGCGGGCAGGCCACCCTCGGCCACCGAGGGGTGCCGAGCCAAGGCGGGGTGAGCACCGCGCGTCGTGCTCCCGAGCAGCATCTCTACGTGGGCTTCTGACGGGGGGCAGTGCTTCTCGGGAAGACCACCCTCCCTCGGCCCCAAGGGGTGCCGAGCCAAGACGGGGTAAGCACAGCGCGTCATGCTCCCGAACAGCATCTCGATGTGGGCTTCTGACGGGAAACAGTACGATCAAAAAGGTCTACTCCACGTGTCGCGCCGCCGCCCACCAAAAGATGCGGCGCGGCGCCCGAGGCACGCCCCCAGTCTCTCGGCAGCAGTGCTCCGAACTCCCCCCCCTCCTTCCGTCCGGCCTCTCCCACGACGCCGAGCGACACGCGGGCGGCTCGCAGGGGCGCAGCGCGCCGCAGCGGCCGCCGCCGCGACGCGCGGGGCAGAAGCCCCGCACCGCACGCACGACATCACCTCGCGGCCCTCGCGCCGGCCCTCCCGCCCTCGGGGGAAGGTCTTGGGCGAGCACGTCCAGAGCTGCCCTCCGCCCGTGCCGCGCCCGTCCTCCGGCCCGCAGGCAGGAGGGTCCTGGGCGAGCCGGGCGAGCACGCCCGGATGCCCACTCCGCCCGTGCCCGCTCGAGGCTGGTGCCCCCCTCTTGGCCGGGTGCTGGGCCACCCCGAGGGGGGCACTCCGTGCGTGCCCCCGTCGAGGGCGGTGCGTCCCAGGCCTCTCCCGCGGCCCTCTGGAGGAGGAGGAGGAGGAGGAGGAGGAGGAGGAGGAGGAGGAGGAGGAGGAAAGAGGAGCCTCAAGAGAGCGGGGGTGGGCGAGGCGGGGCCCACGCTGCTTCCGTCAGGAGGGGAAAAAACACACAGACACAATGAATCGTTCACTCCCAGGAAAGTATGGGAAAATATGGGAAGTGGGGGGGAAGACAGAACCCCAGAACATATGGGGAAAGATTGGGAATCTGTTTATTTGTGTGTATTTCTTTGTGTGTCCTGGGGCCCCTTTATTCCGTTCCGTGGACCTGTGTTCATATCCACCGGCTCGGAGGCGCGCTCCCGAGCATGGGGGGCGAGCGAGGAGGGAGGGGAAGTGAGAAGGGGCGGGCCTTCTCGGAAGGCTCGGAAGCCCCCCCCGCCTTCTGAGAAGAGTTATGAGTTTTCCCCGAAGACGCGGAAAACCTCTCAGAGAAGCCCCGTTGCCTTCTGAGGAGGCTTTCTCCTTCTCATTTCCCCCCCTCGCTCGCCGCCGAGAAGATATCGCGGGGCGGCGCTGGATAGGGTACCTCCCCGCCCCCCGAGAGCGGGAAACGTCCACATCCAGCTCTTTCTCTCTGTCTCCCTCTCTCTCTCTCTCTCTCTCTCTCTCTCTCTGCGAGAGCGTCGGGAGCGCGTTTTCCCGCCAGGGTGCACTCAGTCAAGACGCTGAAACACAAGGACCATTTCGGGCCCAGCAGGGGCTCTGGGTTCCAGGCCCATCCCTTCAGACCTGGGCCAGGGGAACCTACTCGAAGCCGAGGCTCGCCGTGGCCAGAAGATCCCTTCCGTTCCTGATTCGGCGTTCCTTGTGGTAGCACGATGACTGTATAGACAGCCTCCCAGTGTGGATTTCCCAGCTCTTCCAACCCAAGACCTTGGGGCATCGCGGAGGCACTGCGCCAGAGGTCGTCCGCCTCCGCGCGGGCGAGCTTCTCGACATCATCGGAAGAGGAGACAGGCTTCCCGGCTGAGCTGCCATGTTTTTGTTGTTGTATGATGTGTCTTGAAGAACCGCACCGGGAGGCGTTTCATCATCATCATCATCATCATCATCATCATCATCATCATCATCAGCAGCAGCAGCAGCATCATCAGCAGCAGCAGCACCATCAGCATTATCATCATCATCATCATCATCATCATCATCATCATCATCATCATCATCGTCATCATCAGCATCATCATCATCATCGTCATCATCATTCTCATCGTCAGCAGCATCAGCAGCATCAGCAGCAGCAGCAGTAGCAGCGGCAGCAGCCGCAGCAGCAGCAGCCTCAACACCAGCATATCATCATCACCATCATCATCAGCAGCAGCAAAATCACGATTCTTAACATGATCAGTACCCTTTTCATCATCCTCATCGTCGTCGTCGTTATCGGCATCGCCATATCATCACCATCATCGTAAGCACCACCATCATCATCATCATCATCAGCATCATCATCGTCATTGCCATGGTAATCGTCATCATCATCCTCATCAACAGCAGCAACAGCATCAGTATCAGCACCACCATCATCACCATCACCGTCACCATCACACCAACAACAACATCGTCATCATCATCAGCAGCATCATCAGCATCATCGTCATCAGCATCATCATAATCATCAGCATCATCATCGTCATCGTCGTCAAAGTCATCATCAGCATCGTTATCAGCAGCAGCATCATCCGCAGCCGCAACAAGAGTAGCAGCAGCCTCAGCACCAGCATTCATCATCGTCGTCATCGTCATCATCATCACCACCACCAACATCATCATCATCATCAGAAGCAGCAGCATCGTCATCGCAATCGCCATCGTCATCGTCATCCTCCATCCTCATCAACAGTCACCAACAGCAGCAACAACATCAGTACCATCACCGGAACCATCACCATTACCGTCACAAGCACCAGCAACAGCATCGTCTCCGTCATCCTCATCGTCATCATCACTATCGTCAATCACCGTCATCATCATCATCAGCATCATCATCAGCATCATCATCAGCATCATCCTCATCAGCATCATCATCATAATCATCATCAGCATAATCATCATCACCATCATCATCATCATCATCATCATCATTATCATCAGCATCATCATCATTATCATTATCATTATCATCTTCATCTTCATCATCAGCAGCATCATCATCGACCGGATACCGCTTTCCGCCCCAGGAGCTGGAACAGGCGGCCCGAACGGTCCCGGGGAAGTTGTCGGAAGCTCCAGGGGCCCACGCGTATCGTCAAAATGTCATGGCATCGGAGGTTCGGGACAGGGAGGCGCACCAGGAGTGCCCGACGACACCCTCACTCTCTACCACGTGTCGCCCTGGCCCCCCTCGGGAAGAGGGGGTGCACTCGCAAGCTCGCACGGACTGTTAGAAAGCTTCACTTCTTTGGCTCGGCCTCGAGAGTTCTTGCCGGACTCGTTGTCCTGAAGGGGCGTGTGAAGCATGTGTTGGCCAGTTGGCCCTTGAGTCATAAGAGCATGTCTTCTCAGTATGAGTGTATAGTTGATCGTATCTCTCTTCTGGCGGCGCAGTTTTCTTCCTCCCCCTTTTCACTCGGCGTCGTCCTCCTCCACCTCATTTGGGTTGTTCTCCTTTCCCTCCTCCTCCTCCTCCTCCTCCTCCTCCTCCCCCGTTCCTCGTCGTCCTCCGCCTCCGCCTCCTCCTCCTCCTCCTCCTCCTCGTCCTCCTCCTCCTCTTGATTATCCCCCGCCCCCCCTCCAAGGACATCGACGAGGTCCAGAACGGCATGATCCCTCGGCAGAAGTTCAGAGACCGCCTCAGTCGCGCTCGATCGCCCGATCCAGACCACCGCCGCTCGCGTGGCTCTCTCGCTTCCTCCTCGCCCTCCGCACCGGCAGGCTCTGGCCGCGCCGACGCGGCGGCGACCCCGGCGCGGGCGCCCCAGGCTCATCGCCGCTGGTGGCCCCGAGTCGGTCGACACCCGACGAGGCGCGCCGTCGGAAGCCCGCGGCTCCCCGAGGCCTGGCGGCAGAGGCGCGGCGTCGGAAGCCAACGCCGGCGCCGCCGCGGCGTGCGCCTGCCGTAGCCGACCTGGCCCGAGCCACGCGCGCGGCCGCGCCCTGGGTCGGCCGGAGCTCTCGCGCACACCCCGCGCTTGCGGGCTCTGCGCGCGCGCGCTCGCGCCCGTCGGCCCGGCAGTGCGCCCCGGCGGGTGCGCGCGCGCCTGCGCGCGGGGCCCGCGCCATGATCTGGAACGAGAACGATGCAAACCCCATGCACCGGCGCATCCCGGCAGAGATCGTGTCGCGGAGGGTCAGGCCGGAGCCAAAGGTGGAGCAGAAGGCCAACGAGGACGAGGTCGTGGTGGACCTCAAGACCGCGGTGGGGTTGAAGCCGGACGCGCGGCCGAAGTGGCTCGGCAAAGCCATCGCAATGGTGGAGAGCGGCAAGGTCTCGGCGACCGATTTGTTTGACATTGTCACGAATCGGAAGTTCGCCTCCGGCCTGCCCGATCGTGTGCTCAGGAAGATCAGTGCCATCGTCCTCGACTGTCAGAACGTATCCAACTCCGTTGCCGCGCCTTTCCGCCACTCCGCTTCGGGAGGCTGCGCAGCCTCGCTGCAGCACGGCGCGGCCGAAGGCGCTGCATGGTTGTCGTCGCGGTGCCACTCGGGCGAGGAGGAGGAGGAGGAGGAGGAAGAGCTTCCCAGGGTCTCGGGTGCCTCTCGCGTGGCCCCGGGAGCCCTGGGGCCGCCCTGTGCTGTGGGGGATAATATTGTGGCTGGTGGGGTGGCGGGATTCTTGGTGCCTTCTTGGGTCCGTCTTGAGCTGGGCTGGGGGGTCTTGGGCCGTCTCGGGGCCGATCTTGTGCTGGGGGGGGGGCCCTTGGACCACGTGGGCGCCGTCCACGGCAGCCCCAACGCTGTCCGCAGGGCGTCGGGGCGCAGTTTTGAGCTCTCCGGCCGGGACATTGCAAGCCAGGACAGTGCCCGCCGCAGTGGATGAAGCCAGTTTCGATCGTCCTCAAGACGTATGTTGTAGCCGGCTCGACTGCAGCCCAATGTGTGTTTGTCCCGATTGGCCCCTCCGATGGCAAGCAGTTTGTGTCGGCCTTCGTGCTGCCGCTTGCGCCGTTGTGACGAGCTTCGGTGGACGAGCACACGTTGGCGCGAACACACGGTCTAAGGAGCATCGACAATTTTGAAAGACACTTAGGGGCGTTCCAGAAGGGCCTCGCCTCCGCGGGCCACCTCGCTCCACTATAGCGGGCGCGGGCGCATGTGTAACGGCGGCGGGTCCGGCCGCGACGCGAGGTCGGCAGGAGGCGGCGGAAGTAGAAGTGAGACACCAGCAGTTTGGAATTCGGGGCTCCCAGCATCGGCGATTCCGACCCAGAGATGCAGCTTTCCAGGGTGTGCCAGTGTCCTGGTTCATGCAAGGCTGTTTTCACAGGGCCTTTGTCCAGTGTGGCAAGGCGTGCGCAGATCAAATCCGACTGGCCCTCTGCTCTTGGATGTTCAGGGTCTGCTCAGAGGCCCCCGAGTGGCCTCGATGAGATCCGTGTGGATGCAAGCATTTTGCCGTTTGGGGTTGTCTTCAGCAGATGAGGATGGGTCTCCAGGGGCAGTGTCCGATGGGCTGCGGGGCCCTTCGTAGGCGAATTGGCAGCCGTCTTCGCTGAGTCTTCGGTCGATCTTGGCACATCTTGGGGCCCACCAGGGCGCCCTCGCGGGGGCCGAGGCAACGCAAAACCCAAGTTCTGTGAGCAGCACCTCGAAAAGCCCGCCGCCGTGGGTCGTGCGGACCGGAAGCCTCGAATCGTGGAGGCCTCGTGGGCTCCCTTGAGGTGGCATGGGAGGCGGATCGTACTGGCGCTTCGCCGGGACTCCTGCGAGCCTCTCGGGAGCCTCTTGGGGGCCTCGGGGGGGCGGAGGAGGAGGAGGAGGAGGAGGAGGAGGAGGAGGAGGAGGAGGAGGAGGAGGAGGAGGAGGAGGAGGAGGAGGAGGAGGGGGAGGGAGGAGGAGGCGGATCGTACTGGCGCTTCGCCGGGACTCTTGCGAGCCTCTCGGGAGCCTCTTGGGGGCCTCTGGGGGGGGCTCTCGGCGGGCCTCTCGAGGGCCTGTTGGGCTCGACGACGACGACGACGACGACGACGACGACGACGACGTGGGGCCTCCCGTGGTCCGGCGAGGGTGGCTTTGCGGGCGCCTCTTCGAGCTGTCCTGGATGCCAGTCGGGCCCCTCTGGAGGGCCTCCGGGGGCCATCTCGGAGCAGTGTGCGAGGCCTCTCGGGCGGTCCTGGACGCTCGGAGTGCCACAGAGAGAGCGGGAGACTCCTCCCAAACTCAATAGGCTGCGTTCAGCATCGTCTTGAGCTTCTGAGCCGACCCCCAGGCCACCAAGGCGGCCGAAGGGACCCCCGGGACGACTCCGGTACGCTCGGACCGAGGTGCGAGATCGAGGTCGGCTCGGGGAGGGCACCCTGATGCTCTTCGTGTTTGTGGGACGTTCTTGCGCATCCTGGGGGAGAGTACCACCTAGGCGATGCTTCAGAAAACTTAAGTTTTTGGCCAGAATCTCGATTATTCTTAATGCTTCAATGTAAATCCTAAGATCTCAATCGGAACTCTGGGTTTTTTATTCAAATTCTGAGACTCTGAGTTTCTTAACCCATGATTTCTTAAGCATGTCGCAGAGTGTACCCTCGAGTGATCTTATGGTTTGGTGGATTTGGACCATCGGGGGGTCTTCTGGGGGCACGTTGGAAGCGCTTCCGAGGCCTCGGGCGATGCGACGCGTCGAGCCGCAGGAACGCCCCAACCCTCTTCTGTTGTCAGGTCCTCGTCTTGAATCCGCAGCGCCACGCGTCTCCTCCCCTCGTCGCCATCATCTTCCTCCTCATTCTCCTCCTCCTTCTCCTCCTCCTCCGCGTCCTTGTTTCTTATTTCTCCTTATCCTCATCCTCCTCCTCATCTTCCTCCTCCTCCTCCTCCTCCTCCTCTTGCTCCTCCTCCTTCTCTTGCTCCTCCACCTCGTCTTCCTCTTCCTCGTCCTCCTCCTCCGCTTCCTCCTCCTCCTCCTCCTCCTCCTCCTCCTCCTCCTCTTCCTTTGCCATTTTGGCTCAAGTCGAAGGGGCACCAGCGCGCCCCCGGTGTCCTGAGCGGGCAGCCTTCTTCAGAGGGCCGTCTCGTGCGCGAGCACGGGCGGACACTTCGAGCTTCCTCCTTCACCCCGTGAGCGCCCCTATTCGCGGGCACTTGTCTGGCACGCCAGCATGCCGGCCACAATCCAGGGAAGGCGGCCAAGCGCGGCGCCCGCTGGGCACCCCACGCTACTTCGCCGCTTGACTCGGACTGGTCCCGCGGCTCGCGTGGGCGTGCTGGCGAGCGCTCATCCGTTTCATGTTGAGTTGGTGCGGTTGGCTTGCCCCGAGACTGTCAAGACCCAGCTCGAAGCACTTCGTGGTCAAGTGAAGGTCGACCTGCGGTCTTCCGTGTCCGATGCAGTCACCACCCCGATCCCCGACGCATTCAACCGGCACGTTGCTGGGCTCCCTGCCTGCAAGGATTTGGCTTCGACTGCCTCCAAGGTCGGATCGACCAGGCGGTTATGCAGACGTTGCACCCACAGTTGGACGCCTTGCAGCGGCAGCAGCCACAGCAGATCGGCGAGTGCAAGGAGAGGGTCCAGCGCTCTGAAAACAGCCATGACAAGGACATCAAGGAGTTCCAAGCCAGGTGAAGTTCTTGCAGCAGGCCCTGGAGGTCGCCGGCAACCAGCCTCCACCGCCGCTCGCCGAGGCGTCGGCGTTCGAGCGGCAGGTCGAGTTGTCCATCCTCAAGATCAACGCCCAGCAGCAGGTGCGCTTGGCGGATGTGCGCACCGCCATTTCTGACTGGCTCGTTTCTCTCGGCATCGACGCCAACGCCTTCCAGGTCTCTGGCCAAGGCGTCGACGAGAATTTCGTAGTGCTCTTCGGTGGTGCCGTTGCGCCGGCAGCAGGGCGCGTTGCCAAGGCCCTGTCTGGCCATCGGCGGGGCGACGCGTGGGTCGAGCACCGCGCGCCGGCCCCGGCGGATCCCAGCGTGCCAATGCATCTGCACGTCTCCCCAGAGAAGCACCCGTGCCAAATCACGTTCGAGGTGCAGTGCCGTCGCACCGCGCGGCACTGTTCCAGAACTGCACGGACAGGAAGCTTCATTTAACGGGCGAAGAACGGTATAAAATAATTTGTTTCGCTGTAGGGGTATAAACTTTCCAGCCGCCCTGGGACAGGCGCCCCCACAGCGAAAAAGTTTATGTTATATTGTTATTCGCCCGTTAATTCATTGCGACCGCGACAGGGGGGGTATCTCCATCGGCGGGAGCCCTGTCCTCCAGGTCGCTCCCTTGCCTGGGAGGCTTCGGAGGTCCGCGTGCGCTCTCCGCTTCCAGCGGGTTCGCGCGGCGGCGCTCGACTCTGTTGGCACGCTCGTCTCCTCCTCCTCCTCCTCCTCCTCCTCCTCCTCCTCCTCATTCTCCTCCTCCTCCTCCTCCTCCTCCTCCTCCTCCGCCTCCTCCTCCTCGTCTTCCCCCCTCGTCCTCCACATTTTCCTTATGGAGATCTGAATAAATTATCCCTGTCGCAGCGCCAGGCGTGTCGTCAGGGCGGGTCGGGCATGCTGCATTGGATGTTGTCACAGCTTCCGACGTCGAAATGTTATCACAGCTTCCGACTTCGAAGCCTAATATCCCCAACAGTTACACGGATGCAGGACAGATCGTTTTCAAAACGGGGTTCTCGCTTTGGCGCCGCGCACACTCGTCTTACGAAACTCCGCGGGTTACACGGATGGAGTGGGAGTCGTTTTGAGAGTGAGTCTCTCGCGTTGGCGACGCGCAGATGTTCCTCCACGCTCGCAGCAGATACACGGATGGGTAGGGTCGTTTGCAACATGGAGTTCTCGTTTTAGCGCCGTGCACGTTCGCCTTGAAAGTTTTCAGCAGAGAATTGGAGTGAGGGCGATTTGTTGAAAGCATGGGTCTCCCGTGAGATTTCCACTACTTACGACGCGAAGTTCACAACCGAGCAACAGCTAATTACACGGATGGAGGGCGGTTACGCTTCCCCGTGTCGTAGCAATCTTGTTATGGTTATTGGTGTGACGTTCCCGTTTCCGCCTCCTGACTGACTTGTTTCCTTCGCATACCCATACCTTACTCAACTCAGTCATACTCAGGTCCACTCAGTGTCAGCTTAGGCATATCTAGATTTACCAACACTCAGCCACTCATACTCAGACTTGGCCATGCTTAGGTTTACTCATACTCAAATTCATTTACCCGACCCGATCATATTCGCTCCACTCGAACTAAGATCCGACTCGTACACAGTCCCACACACACTCAGACCCACCCGCATGGAGTCTCTCGTATTCTGATCACTCATACCCAGACTCACTCTTACCCAGAAGCCCCATGATCACCGCAATGTCGCAGGCAGAGCATTATGCGTCTCTCTGCAGAGCCTGATGATCTCCGCGATGTAGCAGGCATTGCACTTGGGCCACAAAAGGGGGCGTCGACCAGGGGTCGTGCACGGACCCGTTCGCGTCCAGAGTGGGGGGTGCCTCGAGCGAAGCGGTCCTTCTGCGGCCCTAGAGCAGCCAGAGCAGGGACTAGCAGGGAGCAGCACAAACAGCACAGAGCAGCATGAGAGTAGCAGAGCGGGCAAGGAGAGAGCAGCAGAGAAAGAAACCAGCAGAGAGCAGCAGAGCGGACCGGAACAACAGGGAGCCGGCACAGCGTTGGCATAGGGCAGAGATTGGTGGGGAGCAGACAAAAATAAGACAGAGCAGCACAGAGCAGCAGAGCGGACCAGCAGAGAGCAGGAGAGAGCAGCAGAGAAGAGCAGAGAGTAGCAAGGAGCCGGCACAGAGCTGGCATAGAGCAGGAACTGGCAGGGGCAAAGCGCAGAAATTGGTGACAGAGAGCAACAGGAAGGATCGCTCACACTCGGATCTGCGCGCGAAGCCTTGCTCACGTTTCGACTCGCTCATGCCCAGACTTTCGCAGAGGGAAGTGCCAAACATGAGATGCCCATGTGAGGACTCCCGCGTACCATAACTTCAAGTAAGACGCCCGCTTGGTTCATCCCATATTTTATGGCACCAGCTCTGGTAGTGCACAAGGCTTACACGGATAGAAAGCAGACTTGTTTTAAATCGGACCCATTGTTGGGCACGTCCTTGCATGTTCTGACCCTACGCCGTTGCATTTCTCACAGCTGCAAGGATGGAAGGTGGTTCCTTTCTAAAACGGGGTCTCGCCTTGACTTCCCGAAGGGAAGATTCACGGGGCGTTCGTCTCTCAAGAGGGGTACTTCCCGCAGTGTTCCGAAGCACTTGTAGGGACTTAGGAGGAGGGGGGCCCGGGCCGGGAGGGTGTATTGCAGCATCGTTGATGCATCTTTGTTTGGGTCCTCCGCCTCCTCCTCATCATCCTCATCGTCATCATCATCATCATCATCATCATCATCATCATCAACATCATCATCATCATCATCATCATCAACATCGTCATCATCATCAGCCGCATCATCATCGTCATCATCATCAGCATCGTCGTCATCATCATCGCAATCGCCATCGTAATCGTCATCAACATCATCATCATCATCATCAGCATCATCATCGTCATCATCACCATGATCACAATCAGCATCAACATCACCACCATTACCACCACAACCATCATCATCATCATCAACATCATCATCATCATCATCGTCATCATCATCATCATCATCATCATCATCATCATCATCATCATCATCATCATCGTCATCATCATACCCCTCCCCTCCATACCGCTGGTGCCGCAACCATGTCGGCACACCCCTCACACGGATCGTGCCCCCCACCTGAGAGCTCCACCCATGACCCCAGTAGGTGCGTTCGCATGTCCTCCCCGCGTCCATTTCGGCACCCCCCTCACGCGCATCGTGCCCCATAGGGAGCTCCGCCAATGGCTCCAGTGGGCGTCGCCGCTGACATTTCGGTACACCTCTGAAGAGGAGCATGACCCAAGCGAGTGCGTCCGCATGGCGTTCCCCGCGCCTATTTTCGGTACACACCCTCGCGCGGATCGTGGCCTATAAGAAGCTCCACCTACGACCGTCCTCTTGCGAATGCGTTCACATGCGTCCCCCCTTGGATTTCGGCACACCACCTCGCGCGGATCGTCACCCATTGAAAGCTCCACCTACTGCCGCCCTCCAGCGAATGCGTTCACATGCGTCCCCCTTGTGATTTCGGCACACCCCCTCGCGCGGATCGTGGCCTGTTTGGGCCAAACCTCCATCCATCCCGCGGAGCGGAGGATCTGAGGAGAGGACCCTTCGCCAGGGTTGGGCCCTTCGCCAGGCTTGTTCCACCATGTCCAGCATGCGGCGGACACTCCACTCAGTGACAGCGGCACGTTGCTGGACGTGCTGTAAAATTCTTGGGGCCTGCTTCGCGGGTGGGCCAATTGGCTCCGCGCAGAGGACCTACGCCCGGTTGCGTACAGTGGGGCCGCGCTGCCAGCGCGGCGGCGGATTCTCCGAGAACCAGAGGCGCTACCTGCTCTCCAGCGAGTGCGTGCTCACGCGCGAGCCAGTGGCGGCCCCGGTGCCCAAGGTGGAGGCCGAGCCCGAGGCCCCGCCCAAGGACAAGAAGGACGAGGACCTGGCGGCCGCCCTGGCCGACAGGGCACTGGAGCAGGCGCTGAAGGGCGCCCCGGCGCGGCCCGCCCCGCCGCCGGCGGAGCCGCCCGCGAGGGAGGGCGCGGCCGCCGCGAGGGCCGCGCAGTGGGAGGCCGCCCAGGACGAGGCGGCCGCCCGGCGGCAGGCGAAGCTGGCGAGGGAGGCGGCGGTGCGCGCGCCCGGGCGCGAGGAGGAGCGCGTGCGGGAGGCCGTGTTCGAGGACCTCGTGCTCGGGGACCCGCGGGCGAAGGTCCAGGAGCAGAGGCGCAAGCTCGAGGAGGACGTCGACGCGCTCTTCAGCCGCGCCCTCGGGCAGCAGCCAACCGCCGAGCAGGACGGGGGCCGCGGCACCGCGGGCAGGGAGGGGAAGAGGAAGCGGCACCGCGACCGGGACCGCGTGTCCCGCTCCATCTCGTCGAGGGCGGCCCGCAGAGCCGCCAAGCTCGAGAGGGAGAAGAAGGCCAGCGGCC
>CAUYUJ010009191.1:275443-280443 GCA_963575745.1 Prorocentrum cordatum
TAATGTTAGTGATATTAATACTAATTAGTATTAGTATTATTATTAGTATTATTATCATTATTATTAATATTAGTATTATCATTATTAATAATGTTATTATTATTAGTATTATTATCATGAGTATTATTATTGGTGTTAGTATTAGTAGTAGTAGTATTAGTAGTATCAGTATTATTAGTAGTACTAGTATTGTTATTAGTATTAGTATTATTATCATTATTATTATTAGTATTATTATTAGTGTTATTATGATTATTATTATCGTCATCATCATAATAATAATAAGAAGAAGAATGCTAATGATAATGATAATCATGATAATGATAACAATAAGAATAATCATAATAAGAATGATAATGATTAGCATCATAATAATAATAACAATAATAAGAGTAATAATAGTAGTACTAATAAGAATAAGAATAATAATAATAATAATAATAATAATAATAATAATAATGATGATGGTAATAATCGTAGTA
The DNA here is from genome assembly GCA_963575745.1 of Prorocentrum cordatum. NCBI lineage: Eukaryota > Dinophyceae > Prorocentrales > Prorocentraceae > Prorocentrum > Prorocentrum cordatum. The sequence goes on from CAUYUJ010009191.1 coordinate 275,926, forward strand.
AGACTGTCGGAGGTCCGCGCGGATTGCTGGGGTCGTCTCCCCCTGGCGGCACCTCCAGCGCCGCCCCCAGCGCGCTCCGCGCGCCAGGAGAGGGGGGTCCGGCGCCGATCGAAGAGGTAAGCGCGGGCCTCCAAGAGGGAGGAAGACAGCGACGACAGGGAGAGAAGGGAAGCAGAAGGAGCATGACGGAGGAGGAGCAGGGCGACGCCAGCCAGCTCGACGAGGGAGCCCTCGGCGACTCGGCAACGGCGGCCAGCCCTCCTGACGTCTTGGCGTCTTGGAAAACTCCCTGCGGGAGGTCTCCGGACATTCTCGGATCCAATAGAGCCCTCGCCGGGCCACGGGGGCCGACGGGCCAGTTCTCGGGGGCTTAGGGAGGTCGAGGCCTCTGAGGTCCCGCGTTGTGGGAAGATCACGACGTCGGAGGCCCGGGGACGATGGCGACGTCGAAGGCAGGGACGACAACGAAGACGACGGCACGGGAGGTGACGGAGAAGACGACGACGGCGGGGGACGATGACGAGGGGGGGGAAGGAAGCATGGGGGAAGAGCGAGGAGGGTGAGGAGAGAGTGCGGAGTAGGGAAGAGTGCGAGGAAAGGGCGAGGGGAGGAGGAGGAGGAGGAGGAGGAGGAGGAGGAGGAGGAGGAGGAGGCGGAGGCGGAGGAGGAGGAGGAGGAGCAGGAGGATGCAGGAGGAGGGACGCCGAGGACGAGGGACGAGGACGAGGACGAGGACAAGGACGAGAGGACGAGGACTGCAGGACGAGGACGCGGACGGAGGACGAGGAGGAGGAGGAGAAGGAGGAGTGAGGAGGAGGAGGAGGGAGGAGGAGGGGGAGGGGGAGGGGGGAGGAGGAGGAGGCGGAGGAGGAGAGGGAGGAAGGAGGAGGAGGAGGAGGAAGAGGAAGAGGAGGAGAGGGAGAGGGGGCGGAGGAGGGAGGAGGAGGAAGGAAGGAGGAGGAGGAGGAGGAGAGGGAGAGGGAGGAGGAGAGGAAGAGGAGGAGGAGGAGCCGAGGAGGAGGAGTGGAGGAGGGGAGGGGAGGAGGAGGAGGGGGAGGAGGAGGAGGAGGAGGAGGAGAGGAGGAGGAGGAGGAGGAGGAGGCGGAGGAGGAGGAGGCGGAGGAGGAGGAGGAGAGGAGGAAGGAGGAGGAGGAGAGGAGGAGGAGGAGGAGGAGGAGGAGGAGGAGGAGGAGGAGGAGGAGGGGAGGAGGAGGGAGAAGGGGACGAGGAGGGGGAGGGGGAGGAGGAGGAGGTAGGAGGAGGAGGGAGGAGGAGGAGGAGGAGTGAGGACGAGGAGGAGGAGGAGAAGGATGAGGAGGAGGAGGAAAGGAGGAGGAGAGGAAGGAGGGGGGAAGAGGAGGAGGAGGAAGAGGAGGAGGAGGAGGAGGAGGAGGAGGAGGGGCGAGGAGGCGAGGTGAGAGGTGGCTAGTAGGGAGGGAAGGGGTAGTACTGAATGGAGGAGGAGGAAGAGGAGGAGGAGGAGGAGGAGGAGGAGGAGGAGGAGAGGAGGAGGAGGAGGAGGAGGAAGAGAGGAGGAGGAGGAGTTGGAGCGGACGCGGAGACGGGGCCGGCAGGCGGAGGAGGAGGAGGAGGAGGATGAGGAGGAGGTAGGAGGAGGGGGAAGGGGAGGGGGAGGAGGAGGGGAAGGAGGAGGAGGAGGAGGAGGAGGAGGAGGAGGAGGAAGGAGGAGGAGGAGGAGGAGGAAGAGGAGGTGGCGAGCGTGCCGGGTGTGGGCCTTGGGCTGGACCCGCCCGAGGCGGGGCTGGCGGCATACCGCGCCCATAGAGACGGGACCGATGCGGATCACCTGGACGTCCATGAAACTCAGCAATGGGCGCAGCTCCTCAACGACGGCCATGTAGACTGGGATGGGTGCATGGCAGCAGTGTCATCGGATGCCATCCGGCTGGGGCTCCTGGACGCGCTCTCCACCACGAGGATCGGGCCCAGGGCATGTGTGGATGATGTCCGGGCCAAGGCGAGCTCGCGAGCGCACTGCGGGGTAGTGGTCAAGGCCCTCCAGGAGGCCGCCCGCCGCCACCGCGGGCACCTCCGCTACGGACCCACCAAGACAGCGGTCCTCGCCCGGGGCTTCGCGGACACCAGGCCTACCCACGGTGTCTCCTTCGTGAACGAGTACCGAAGCCTGAGCATCCAGCGATCGTCCGGGCAGCCAGGCAGTGCGCACCTCGCTGCCATGGAGCGGGCGGCGGGCGAGGTTGAGCGGCGGCCCATACAGACGATGAGCGGCCTGGGGTTCTCGCTGCAGGAGGTCCCCCTCGGCATCACCACCTGCACCCAGCCCAAGACCGTGTACGGGGCTGAGCTGTGCATCCACGCGAAGGCGAGTGGGCCAACGCTCAACCGCATCCAAGAGCGGTGGGCCCGAGGGGCCCTCGGAGTCTGCGGGCCCATCCCGCGGGCCCTGCTCCTCCGCCACGTGGGGTGGCCGATGCGGCTCTCGACGCTCATGGAAGAGCGCGCGATCCGGCTGTACTGCCGAGCCCAGGTGGAGCCGAGATACGCCGAGGCAAAGGCGGTCTTGGCGCTCGCCCAAGACGCAGCTGGCACATGGACACACCGCGTCCGCCAGTTAATGGCACGATGGGGAGTCCCTGAGCCGCCCGGGCCGGCGACTGGGCCGGCCGCCGCGATCAGGTTCCGGCGCCAGGTGCGGGCTGCCGCCCGCGCCCAGGAACGGGCATGGCTGGCCGAGGCCGCGCAGCGGGAAGCCTTCCAGCGGCCAGCAGGCACCGGAATCACAGCAGCGGACCTCAGCGCGCAGGGAGCCACGTTGCCTGAGGTCTGGGCGTGGGCTCGCCTCGCCCTACAGGGCGCCCTCCTGCGCGACGCAACCGGGGCTGTGACCGCGTGCCGGTTCTGCGGCGCTTCGCTGGAGATCGTGACCCACCTGGAGCAGCGCCCTCCGGCGGTGGCAGCGCTGGGGCGCGCGGGGCCGGCAGCTGCGGGCTGGGCGCGCAGCCCCCTCACGGCCGCCGAGGCGCGCCGGCTGGAGGCAGCCGCGGAGGAGGCAGCCGCGGAGGCAGCCGCGCGCCGCCCCCAATATAACCAGAGCGGAGTAGCGAGGCACTTAAAAGAAGTAGCGGCAAATTGCCCTCCCCCTGACTCGTCCCCGGCCCCCCTCGCTCCCCCCTGCCCCCGCCCCCTCGTCGCCCTGCCCCCCGCGCTTCCCCCTGGCCTCTGCACCCTCGCCGTCCCCGCCCTTAGTACAGGAGAGCAGATCTTTGCCGGTGTGCTCTGACGTACTAAGGGGGTCCTCCCTGCCCTGGGCCTTGGGGGCCGTCCTGCTGCCTGGCCCTGCCCTGGCGCCCGGCCTGGGCCCGCGCCGGAGAGGTTCAGGTGGGGGGCCCATGATCCCGGAGGATACTCGCGCTGACGCCCCGTCCGGGAGGCACCCATGGACGCACCGGAGCCTCGCGGCTCTGGTCGGCCCAGCCCCTGGCGCGGGACTGGGGGCTGGGGGGCGGCCCCGTCGTCGGGGCTGGGGCGGGCGTTCGTCGGGGGGGGCTCGCCATGAGCACTCGGACGGTTCGGGGGGGCCCTGGGCTTCGCTGGTGAGCACCCCGGGGCGGCCAGCTCAAGTGAAGCTTAGCGCTGGCCAAGCTTGCCCTGCGGCGGGCCGCCCCCGGGCGCCATCGAGGTGTCTGGTGACTGGCCTGGACACGTTTGGGAGTGCTGCTATTCGCCGTGGACCGATGTCGGCCCGTGCATGGCCACCCCGCTCTGGTGAGAGTGCCTACCGAGCAGCCACCCGCCCCAAGCGGGGCTGCCGGAGGCGACCCACCGAGCGGCACTCGTCCGGCCCAGCGTCGGAGGAGCCGCCGGGGGACCCCCTCCCCAGAGGGCTGGCGCGCAGGCGCCCCCCGCGCCAGCGTCGGGCGCCACCCACCAGGCCCCCTGGCCGCGGGGAGGGGTTGCCGCGGGCTGGGCGCTAGGTGGCCCACCCGCGGAAGCTATAACCGCCCGCGCCGGGCGGCCCCGCCGGGCGGGCGTCCCGAAGGGGGGACCGCCTCAAGCGCTCGGAAGGAAGGAGGAGGAGGAGGAGGAGGAGGAGGAGGGAGGAGGAGGAGGAGGAGGAGGAGGAGGAGGAGGAGGAGGAGGCGGGCGGCAGAGGAGGAGGAGGAGGAGGAGGAGAGGGAGGAGGAGGAGAATAAGGAGGAGGAGGAGGAGGAGGAGGAGGAAGAAGCGGAGCAGGTTCAGGAGCAGGTTCACGAGAAGGAGGGAGGAGGAGGACGAGAAGGAGGAAGGGGGGGCGGAAGGAGGAGGAGGGAGGAGGAGGAGGAGGAGGAGGAGGAGGAGACGACGACGGACGAAGAGAAGAGGAGGAGGAGAGGAAGAGGAGGAAAGAGGGAAAGAAGGAGAAGAAAGAGGAGAAAGAGGAGGGGAGGCGAGGGAGGAAGGGAGAAAGAGGAGGAGGTAGGAGGTAGGAGGTAGGGAGGGAGGAGGGAGGAGGTAGGAGGGAGGAGGGAGGAGGGAGGAGGGAGGGGGGAGGTGGGA